>JAPDRQ010000102.1:0-107034 GCA_030247915.1 Neophaeococcomyces mojaviensis
TCACCGAGGAGATCACTGGCATCGACATTGTTGCTGCTCAAATCCAAATCGCCGCCGGCGCGACACTCGAGCAACTAGGCTTGACGCAGGATCGCATTACCACTAGAGGCTTCGCTTTCCAGTGCCGTATCACAACCGAAGACCCGGCCAATGGGTTCAGTCCTGACACTGGCAAGATTGAAGTCTATCGATCAGCCGGTGGCAATGGTGTCCGTCTCGATGGTGGTAATGGTTTTGCAGGCGCAGTTATTACACCGCACTATGACTCTATGCTTGTCAAGTGCTCTTGCAGAGGTTCTACTTACGAAATCGTGCGCAGAAAGATGCTGCGTGCACTGGTTGAGTTCCGTATCCGTGGTGTCAAGACAAACATCCCGTTTTTGGCTTCTTTGCTGACGCACCCCACGTTCATTGAGGGAAGCTGTTGGACAACGTTCATTGATGATACTCCAGAACTGTTCAAGCTGGTGGGAAGTCAAAACCGTGCACAGAAGTTGTTGCAATATCTTGGCGACCTGGCGGTCAACGGCAGTCAAATCAAAGGACAAATTGGAGAGTCCAAGTTCAAGGGTGACATTATCTATCCAGTTTTGCACGACAAAGATGGCAAAGAAATTGACGTGTCCGTACCGTGCCAAGAAGGCTGGAAGAAGGTCATTGATGAACAGGGCCCAGAAGGCTTCGCAAAGGCTGTACGTGCCAACAAAGGCTGCTTGCTCATGGACACAACCTGGCGCGATGCCCACCAGTCTCTTCTCGCGACCAGAGTTCGAACAGTTGACCTCTTGAACATTGCTAAGCACACAAGCCATGCTCTCAACAACGCCTGGGCGCTTGAGTGCTGGGGTGGCGCTACATTCGATGTCGCTATGCGCTTCTTATACGAAGACCCCTTCGACCGGCTGCGAAAGATGCGAAAGCTTGTGCCCAACATTCCTTTTCAGATGTTGCTGCGTGGGGCCAATGGTGTTGCATACAGTTCCCTGCCTGACAACGCCATCGAACACTTCTGTGTACAAGCGAAGAAGAACGGCATGGATATCTTCAGAGTTTTCGACGCTCTTAATGACATCGACCAACTAGAGGTTGGCATGAAGGCTGTGAAACAAGCAGGAGGTGTTCTCGAAGCCACTGTGTGCTACTCGGGGGATATGCTGGTACGTTTATCCTTTCGTTTCGTCCTTTCGTTTCGCTCTTTCGCTCCACTCTTTCCCCCCTACCCCCTCCCCTCATGCCTCTTTCTATATCCTGGTCCGCAACTTCCCAGATGGCGCGCCTACTTTCGACAGCTTAGTGCGAGGAAGGCATCAGGCGCCTCCCAGTCTTCTCAACAGTATGGAACTACTTGTTACATTTGACCTGCTTCTTACCTTTTTGGACACTGGAAATTCCCCTAGCACAACCTGTGCGTCGACATCGTCAAGCTGGCACCTTCAATCTTTGCTCGTATAGCCTTCCTCTGCTGGACTGTCCTGTTCAACACCGATCTCTGCATTGGCAACTATGGCAACACGACTGAATTGCTTGTTCACAAGGACAAGGCTGCCGTTATTGTCAGGCCTGTAAAAGTTGTCGGGCGCCCCCCGCGAGAAGGAACGTATCGCCCAGAATAAAGCCACAAAGAGATATTACTGCAAATGCTGTGATCTTGCCTGTGGAACCAGGGGTCCACCTGGAAAGGCATTATCTGACAAAGAGGCACCTCAACAAGACGTCAAAATCAACTGATTGATCCAGTCGGCTTGGACGGTCTAGCCGAATCATCCCTAGGACTTCCGGATTTCTTGGACCTTTCTCGTCATGTTACTCAGTTTGCGTTGATATAACACCGCAGCATTTACTAACTTTCTGTATAGAATCCAAAGAAGAAATACAATCTGGAGTATTACATGAACCTCGTCGACAAGATTGTCAAAATCGGCACTCATATTTTGGGCATCAAGGATATGGCTGGTGTGCTCAAGCCCAAGGCAGCTAGAATGCTCATTGGCACGATCCGCGAGAAGTACCCGGACCTTCCAATTCATGTGCACACTCACGATTCTGCCGGCACTGGTGTCGCATCTATGGTTGCCTGCGCTGAAGCAGGTGCCGATGCTGTAGATGCCGCTACTGACAGCATGTCTGGTATGACGTCTCAACCTAGCATTGGTGCTATTCTTGCATCTCTGGAGGGCACCGATCTTGATCCCGGCCTAAACGGTAGTGCGGTTCGTGCTCTTGACACGTACTGGTCTCAACTCCGACTGCTCTACTCACCCTTTGAGGCTGGCCTCACCGGTCCTGATCCCGAAGTTTACGAGCACGAGATCCCTGGAGGTCAACTCACCAACTTGATCTTCCAAGCATCTCAGCTTGGTCTTGGTGCTCAATGGCTCGAGACTAAGAAAGCATACGAGCAAGCAAACGATCTCCTTGGGGATATCGTCAAGGTAACTCCAACTTCGAAAGTTGTGGGCGATATGGCACAATTCATGGTCACAAATAAGCTTTCGTATGATGATGTACAGAAGAAGGCCAAAGAGCTTGATTTCCCAGGATCCGTACTCGAGTTCTTTGAGGGTCTGATGGGCCAACCATATGGCGGCTTCCCCGAGCCACTCCGATCAGATGCACTCCGAGACCGACGAAAGATGGACAAACGACCAGGTCTTTACCTCGATCCGATTGATTTTGCGAAGGTCAAGAAGGAGATCAAAGAGAAATTCAACACATCCTCTGAGACCGATATTGCCAGCTACGTCATGTACCCGAAAGTGTTCGAGGAGTATCGCGGTTTCGTGGACAAGTATGGTGACTTGTCAGTTCTTCCCACCAAATACTTTCTGAACAGGCCAGAAATTAACGAAGAGTTTCACGTTGAGCTCGAGAAAGGAAAAACGTTGATCCTGAAGCTGCTCGCTATAGGACCTCTATCGGACGAGACCGGCCAGCGAGAAGTGTTCTACGAGATGAACGGCGAGGTTCGACAGGTCACGATCGATGACAAGAAGGCAGCAGTTGAGAACACCAGCAGACCAAAGGCCGACCCAGGTGATAGCAGCCAAGTGGGTGCACCGATTGCTGGTGTACTGGTCGAAGTTCGAGTACATGAAGGCTCAACGGTCAAGAAGGGAGATCCAATCGCAGTCATGAGCGCCATGAAGATGGAGATGGTTGTCAGCGCGCCTCATGCTGGCAAGGTCACAAACTTGGGTGTTAAAGAAGGCGATTCGGTGGCAGGATCTGATCTTATCTGCAAAATCGAGAAAGATCGTTAGGTTCTTGCATGTGGTTAGGATGCTCCCTTCAGTGGTTCTGTGATTGGACTCAGAACGAATGTGTTGCATAGCAACATGTCATTGTTATGAAGTATGAGAGTGAAATTCGGATACTCGTAAGCGGTAGCATCCTAGATGAGCTAGCATCGGTATCCATTACCACAGATCCCCCTTGTGTTGTGCTTGAAGCTATGTGCAGCGCCGAAACTCTGTACCTGATCTGCCTCGCTGGTTTCATTTGACAGACCCACTGCAGTAGATCGTCACTCCACAATGAATCCAGCGACACGGGTTCGAACATCATAAACACATCGTGCAACGAATTAATGTGTATTGCTCTTCCCGCCCAACATCTGGCCCAGCAAGCAAACACTAGATTGCCGTTTGAAGCCTGGTCTCGTGCACAAACAAGCACGTACCAGAGAGAAGCCTACAGGGATCGTCACCTAACTTCTCTATGGGTCGCTTGAACAGACGCTTCTTGCGGGGTGCATTAGCTGAGTGTACTTGGCGTCATCGATATTCGATGTCCATCATCTTGATTTGGTCAGTAAATCGTTATCGGATATGCTTACCTTTGCCTTTTCTCGAAGTCTGATTAACAATCAGAGAGGTGAGGAATGACATGTGTCCTCGCTAAGTAAGAAGATGTAATTATCGTTGGTACAGTCAGGCCAATGGATTCTGATTTGAAGTGCTAAAGCTAGCCATGTAAGCTAGCGTGCTCGGCTTCTCGCTCTTCACTTTGACGCGGTATTGTGCTTATTGCAGAGAAGAGTCTTGTCTGTTCTTGGAGGAAGTATTCTCAGGCACACAGGTCTCGACCGGCTGCAGTATTTCCGATCTGCAGCTGGTGTCGTCCTATTTGATATGAAGTCAAGCTCCGGATTTATGCTGAATGAAACTAATCTATGTAGAGAACCCCTGCCCGGTAAGATCATCATACCCCAATCCCATGTGCTTTTCCACCCCCCTTCTGCATGTAGGAGTAGTCTGCTCCTCCATACGTCATGAAGTTTAGTGATACAAAGCGAATTGATGTCGCTCGCTTCTGCCGACTCTGCTCTTCATAATTACTCTTCGAACACACTTGAACACACCTTATCCCAGGCATATCAAGATATCATACCACCTAACAAGTAATCGATACTCCGACTTCCAAACACACAATGTTTCTCAAACAATATAACTACAAGCCTCGAACCAACAGCCAGTCGTCTGCGTCCCCTGAAGCAAGACAGGAGGCCGCAGCACAATCTGCCGCATCCCAACCTCAAGATACCGCCGCAACTGCTGGAGTCTCTGCGGGGCGAAGACGGGCAAGTCCACAGCTTTTTCTTCTCAAGAGAACGGAAATTTACTGACGGTTTACTTACCTTGCAGTCCTCGACCGACCAGAAATTCGCAGGCTTGACCGGTCATAAGAGAGGCTCGGTCGACGGCAAGAGAGAGGGTTTTGCCGACCAGGCCGCCGGACAGCCAGGTGTGCTCGGTCAGATGTGGAATAGCTTTACCAAGGGAAAGTAAGGAGGTGTGATCCCGAAAAACAGCCTGTGGCATGGTGAAAGAGCTTTGAGATATCCTTTTCCCCCGAGACGCATCTATGTCGGGCACACTTTGACAGAGCCTGTGCCGGCTGACACCAGTCTTGCGAAGATGATCGTGTTTTGGTTGTTGATAATAACAAGATGTCCAAATACGGAAGTTAGAATGGCGCGGGAAATTGCTGCTTTGTCACGATACATTTGATACCAGATGAATGAACAGATTATGAGCACATACTACTCTTCCCTGTCGTTTTGCGGAGAGATTTTCGATAGCGTGGACATCAGGTTGAAAGTCATAACGAACGGTGAGGCGCGCGATGTCCTTGGCGACCAAGGGAGTTGCGGTACGTTTCGCGGTTAAGGCAGAAATGAGTGAGGCTCCAGAGACCTGCTCCCCATGCTCCCTGACCGAATCTAGACACAAATCAGCGTCGCGTACGCGCTTCTCAGGCAACGTGGTTTGAGATGGGGCCCAGGCCGGATGCATGCCATAGCACCGAACACGTCACGAAAGCGCGTTGTTGCAAGAGCATGCCCCACGACTGACGTACGCTTACACGAGAGCTTCTCGCGATCCTGGAGTTTTCAAGATGGCTAGAATCTCAGCCATGCGCCAGTGAATACACGCTAAACTACTTTCAGCCGATAGTTGCCTTTCTGCCTAACCTCTTCTTGCTCTTACTATCTTTATCAATCCGTTTTGAGGCAAAGTCTCTAGCTTCACGACCTGCTTCCTTACCTGTAGAGGCTTAGAGGATCGCCGTGAACCTCTCAGTTGAGCTTCAGAAAATTAGGTGCCAGGCGCTGTAACCAAAAAAACCAAGCATGACAAGCAAATTTAGGTTCTGCCGTCACATCAGCAAGAAGTCTCAATAGACATGCACACTCTACTCACCGGTCTCGAGCATACGGCTTGGCTCGTTGTGGTGGACATGGCCACACTAGCGGCTGGGGACGGCTGACCTGAATTTGTCGTCGAGGACACCCGAGGCGAAGTCGTCGTGTACCCAATGTACCAAACCTTGCTGCTTGATGTCACTGATGTTGATAGGTTTGAAATCCCGACATAGCTGCATGGTGATCTGTTCGAGTCTCCTTTGTCGGCACTGGTGAGACTACTGTACACTGCAGGCAACGCTGTGGATGCATACGCTAAGCACGTGGACCAGGATCCATCGTAAATGCTTGGTCGGAACGTCCCTGTTTGATAGCAGAGACAACTTGCTTGTTTGCTAAAGGGCATTGTTCAGAAGCCAGATGTGGAGTTTTGACAGGACAGGCGAAGTGAATAGACTCCAGCACACGCCTCTAATCCTGCTGCTGAAGATATCGGTACCTGGGTGAGACTGGTTGTGCTTGCATTGACAGAAGACGTGTTGGTTGCTATTAGCGTTGATAGATTTTCGAAGATCTTCAAGCAGCATGCTAGCTTAGCTGACCACGGTGCGAGGCTGCAGTATTCTACATTTTAAGCGATACCCTTGCAAGCATCACACATCGCTGCTACACAATCCGTAGGGTTTATGCTGCATTGTGATTCCAGATCAGCGTTGAAGCAAGTGTCGAAGCTATCACGCTTTGCTGGCATATTCGACAGACTGTCATAAAAGACCTGAGAAGCTGCCGTCAATCCGAGAGAAAGTAAGCTGAGGAGCATGAACTGCGGTGGAATGTGTGCATGTAGAGTTGTGTGTCGGTGCTCAACACAACTACCTGGTGAGAGGAAATCCTTCCTCGCTATTTTCTGAGCTGGTGCTTTGCCGGCGTGCTCTCAAAGAAATAGCGAAGCACTTGTTGCATTGGCGATCGGAACCTGGAGTTGGGTAAGGGATTCAGGTCGAGGATCGCATCGAACAGTGAGACTTGCGATTTCCTTCTCGCACTTAATAAACTGGGATCTGTTGTCGTAGTCACGTTGAGCATGTGTTTGGGTCTAGAGACCTGTAAGCCTGTTCTCCCATACCACACACTGGATCTAGACAAAACACAGGGCCGAATATGCGCACACAACCAGTAGGCGAATATATAGGTAAAACAGCTAGTCGAGCGTATGTTCCCGTCGATCTCACCAACAGCTCTGGATCTTTCTTTGTTGGACTATACGAAGGATACTACAGAGTTTATGTAGACAGGGGCAGTAGCTGTCTATATAGAAAAAGCAAAGTGCCTCTCTTGTCCTTGTCCTTCGTATTGCATGTGTGTGTGATATACTCATAGCTAGAATGGGCACGAACCAAGGTCAATATGACTGGCCAGCTCCCTATCAACCATGACAGCCGAAGCCATGTAAACACGCATCGAGCTTGCACCCTTTCATGGTCTAGGATGATAGTAGTGTTAGTTCTAGTTACTACTATTATACTAATACTACTAATAAAATATAGAGCTACCTAGTTAAAAACTATTTCTTAAATATATAATTACGACTCTTCTATATAGTTATATTGTTGTTCTAATAGCTGCCTAAGCTGAGTCAATGTTGCTGGACCTTATGCTGAGTCATGCTTTCAATTGGGCAGTGTCGTCAGTATTGTGGTGCACATATGGGATGTCGCACTAGTCTCTTGAGCTGAATTCAGTATACAAGGTCAGGCGAGTCAGCAAAGGGAGATTCACTAGAAGTTCAACCACGGTAAATTCTTAATTTTCTTGCACGGCATGTGATAGAATGTGTTGAGAAAGTCACAGCTCAATTCCATGCAGGTAATTGGTTGAAGAAAAACAAAGACCGAGCTGTCTCGACGTGAGACTGCCTCATGCTCTGATACCACATGCAAAACGCATCTTCAACCCTTAGCATCTCACCACCGCACAAACGTGGTTCCATCTGGGTAGTATTCATGCTCAGCTTCGGTGAGGGGTCTGGATTGTAGCGGCAAAATTTTCTACGTATGCAGTGGTGATGAAATCCGTGACCTTGTCATCACGACCTCGAGATCGATGGTAGGAGACATGCATTGGAGCGTCATAGTCGCCACTACGATTCAGCTGGTCATTGTTACCGCAGCTCAGACGTGCTCAGGTAGGCGAGCGAAGGTTGTGGAGTCGGTCTGAATGTGGTATTGAATCTAACTGAGAATCTATGTACGACTGCGCTGCTTTAATACAAGCCCAAAAGCCAAATGAAGCCTAATCTACATGAATGGTGGATCACAACGATACCTTTACGATCAGTCAGGTAGAGTGCAGCTGAAGAGGAGGGTCTAAGGATGCCTCAGCTTATGTTCGAGTGGCTGCGAAGTGCATTATGCAGACAGCACAAGGATGAACTGTGGGGATAGGCACATCCTGTATGATGGCTTAACGCTTATTGGTGATGCACTTTGCAGTACTGTACGCCTTCTGAGCGTGGCGTTGAGCCGGCTGCACGCGCCACTTCGTTTCTGGTGGCTTGACTGGCACAGCAACAACCCTTTTAGGATGCGAGATTCCCGCTTACTCCTCGTTCCCCAGCATTGATGGCTCGATCAAAGATTGTAGCAAATACAGGCACGCCTAACCAGTCTAACATAGATCATGTTGTCATAGAGTACAACTATTATCACCTAAACTGTTGTTCCTTTCATGTCCGTGTCTGGTCTACTTTCAACGATGGCTATTGTTAAGCTACAGCAAGCAGAATAGCGAGCCCTATTCTGGTAAGGTTTGGGCTTTGCTGCATCAAAAACGCATGTACTTCCATCCTACTCTGCCGCTCGTCCTGCTTCTGCATGCGTCTCTGCACCAAAGTGGCAAATCAAACGTTCAGAATTGTTTTTCCTTTACAAGTCTGCGTGCGTTTGGACGCAACGCGCGGACTGCAAAACGATAGAACGTTTTTGTCTGGCCGACAATTGAAGTGTTGGTGCCGCTCCGCTGCTGGTCTAAGTTTTTGCTAATAGGCGATACCTTATCCGTCTGCAAGGAAACCAGGATCTAGAACGCCTAACATTTGTTTGACTTGATGTCTAGTGGACCTCCAAAGGTATATAGAGTTCACTGACCATAGCCCTTCCGCCAGTGTCATAGACTTATGATCTCTATTTGAAGGAGAGTACCATTTTATACTTAGCATAGTACTCAATTCATCTATTCTTTCGGTCTCAAATATCACACATTAGTGTCCTTCGGAAAGCTAGTCATTTCTCAACTGCTCACTGGCCTTTGGAAACACAACAATGGCATTCGATCCTATTGGTCGTATAGCTGCTTGGATTACAGCCAGTGCTTACGTAGAGCCTGCATCCCAGCTCAACGGCGGATGGGAGAAATGGGCCACCACCGACATTACACTCTACCTCCTAGCTCAAGCATACGACGTCATCCCACAAGCACACTCCTTCACTAACACCGAATCATCTGACATTGAGGTGATTCAATCTGCCCCCGGCGGCGGGGCGCTAGCCCCGCGCCTCCACACAGATATCATCGAAATGAAGTGCAGCGGCTGGCCCATCGGCAATGACCTGGTTGGGTTCATGCAGGGCATCCAGGACGATGCCAAAAAACTTTATGTCAACCAGCTGGATGGCGCGATTCTGGCCGGTGGGGCCACGCACACAAAATGGGCCATCGGCATCGTCAGGAGGCGCCAAAATCATAGCTTCATCGATTTAGAGAACGATCTTACAGCGGCTTATCCTAATTATCCGAACATTGTCTTTCAGCATCCAGTTGGCACGAACAGGCAATATCAGCTACGTACACAGATGTCTGGAGAGTTTTTTATCTTGTGGTGTAATCCGACTTAGCAAAATGCAGCCAAGCAATGGGCCGGAATATTTAGCTACTCGTATTTGGCAAAGGCAGTATCAGGACCAGCGTAGCATTGGGCCGGGAGATCGAAGCGTATAGAATCTGAATATAATTATGCCTATCCTATGGATAACGATACGACGCTTAAGGGAAGAGAAGGTAGAACGGATCTCTTATACGATTCGTATAGGAGGTTCGTCAGTCTGGCTCTTGGCAATTCCCGAAATGGTAAGGCCGATTCCCCATACGAATCGTACGGGGAATCGGTCGGTATGTTCCTGAACCTATTATTCCCGAGATTCATGACACCAGAACAAGATTGAGACGATCGACAACTTCTGTACTCCGAGTCGACCTCGTTGATTCTATTCTATTCGAGACCACCTCCAGTTTCCGGGAAATGATCTTCGAGAGGGTACGAACTCTGACAAAGAAGTACAGAGATAGCTACAAGGGTACTGCCGAGCGCAAGGACATTGCACTTAAGAAACAAGCTGCTTTGATTCAGGGACAGAACAGACCTGAAAATATCATGGATGTTGATGGAATTGATGTATCTTGTCTTCATGTCAATTGAACTGGCCCTGTGGCAATGCTGCATGTCGATCCGAAATCAGCCTGGATCAAGTTCTCAGCCGCTTTGATGTCAATGCTTAATCTGTTCTTGCAGATACGATACACGAGATTGCGCTTGAAGAATCTGCTATCAGTCCACCCGAGTCAATAACTGTCGGAATTCTCAAGAAGATCACTTTCACATTTTCCATCACAACGTGCCGCCATCTCCTAGTGATGCTTGAGCATAACCACCGTGCTTTCCGGGAACGACTCTGTCTTTTTTTGGTGTGCCGAGAATAGCCGTTACCAGTGCTAGAATCTGCGACGGGTTGAGATTAATCTGCAACATCACCTTCGCACCAGTCAGCTCACTCTCGTTCTGCAAAGTATAAAATGATGCGACTCTGCAAGTACGAATGTCTGGGTTTTTCGAGCCTAAGTCTGCTGCGAGCACTATTGTCTTCGGAACGTGGCTGCCTCCGGGCGGAGAACTTTTGTCAAAAACAAATCCTATTTCGTGTCCCAGAAAAAGAAATATTCGGTCTCCTGGTTCAATTCCGGCCGTTGAGGTAGCCGTTAGTACTTTCTTTCTCCTTGTGCGCAGGAGGGATACCACTGCTATTCTCGTGTCTTTAACACAAGAAGTGGCAGTGTGTTTGCGGACAGGGGAACAGATCTGATTCAACAGCACAACAGCCGCTAGCAGCAAACCTCTCTTATCTAGCATACCGAGCTGTTTCACCATAGCTAACAGCTGATCAGATGCCATACCCACAACTGATGTTTTGATCAAATTTTCGGGCTTGTCCTTTGGTCTGAATCATCGTCATCTTCTTCAATCACACTCAGCACCTCACCAGTGTGATAAGCGACTACTGGGAAGACCATACCTTTTGAATCAGATGCAGTTCTCAATTTACTTAGTGTGGCTGCGCAGCTTTGTGCTCCTTGCCCCACGCTTGGAACATCTAATAGATCTGCTAGAAATTGAGCATATCGCAGAGTGTGCTTCGGAGACACATTCGCATGTGCCAGCACATCGAGCAGCACTTGCCACGTCTTTCGGGAATAGTCTACCCTGATAACCTCACTGAGCCGGCAGTCCGAGGCCATACTCAAGAATGCATATACCTTGTCCACCCTCTCTGAGCACAAGGTATGTCTGTTTTCTACAAGCAGATCAAGCAGGCTCATTCTACTTGAAGCTTGCCGAAAACGGCGCTGAATCATGCCGTACGCTGGGGTGTTCTCCCAGTTAAACCAAGTTTGGGAAAGTGGGAGCTTTCTCTGGGACACAATATCCACAAGTTCTAGACAAAAGTTCCGGACGGCTTGCCAGCTAACGCAGAGATCACCGTATAGCATAATCATATTCTCCGCTAACACGAATTCTTGCTGAACCCACGTCCTCGAAAAGTAGTCCAAGTTTGCCCAACGGAAAACGGATGCGACACGTTCTTGTTGATCTGGAACGGCTGCAATACCGGTAGAAATACCGTTCTGCATCATTTGCATGGCTTGGAGAACACTGTAGTCCCCAGATCCTAGCCAGACAAGCACCTTCCGCGCATTCTGGTAGACACGATGCATTAATCGTACCTAGCGACTGCGCTCCGGTACATCATGCGGATTGATACAGAGAGCATCTATCCAAAGCGTCTGAACGATATGCGCATGCCGTTGCTGCCGCAGAAATCGCCACAAGTTCTCACGAATGCGGTGTGGTCGACTGTCCAATAATATCTCATGCTTCGTACTCTCAGGGCCCAGACATAGCTAACGGCGTCGTATTGCACATTGATCTTTTTGTCGTTATCTCGCTTATCACACAAGTCTCCAACATGAAGCGTACAAATCAATGGCTCGTCACCTCCCCCCGGACGCAGATCAAGGAAGCGGAAACTGTTGTAGCCGGTAAGCGGTTCGCAAAGGTGGACCATGGCTGCAGGATAATGCTTGTGTGTGGGACTGCCACATCTGTGCATGGCGAAGAGACTGCATTAATAGCTGCAAGGACAAACAAAGAGCGTCTCCGCTAACAGGACACCAGGAGGCAAAAGGCGAAAGGCAACAGGCAGCATTGCAGGTATGCGAGGCACTGACTGTTCCCCAACAAATGCTACTCACCACGAATCTATCCACACTGCTTACTGCGATGATCTATATGTTTTTTGCTGTGCTCAGCGTACGTGAATACCCACTACTTGCACCAACATCCACGCTTTCTTCTCTACTAACCATATCCCGGCTTGCAGAAACTCGGTGAATAACCCTTCAGCAACTCAGCCTATCACATTCCACAAGAACATTGAACACAAATCACCGCAGCAGCTCTGCACTTCTTCATCCGGCATACCCCTCACAAAGACATGGGAATGCTCAACCCCTGGAACTGTCATAAACTTGCCTTGCACTTTACCCCGCTGCACCACATCAAAGCTTCTTAGTACTTAGACCACCTTCACTTCCATACTCTACCCTAACCCCTCTCTATTCTCATCTCTTTGTTTGCTTAGCCACTCCCTGATCTTGCCCTCGAACATCTTCCTTACAAACCCATTCACAATCTCTCTAGCTTTCTCCGCCCACCTCCCTGTCTCCCCTTCAACTACCACCTTCAGAAAATGCTTCATCCATACCACAAAATGGCGCACTCCTGTTTCCAACGCATATGGCCAATCTGTTAATAGAATCTGATAGTCTCGTGGATCCCGTAGTGGATTCTTCGGGTCTGCACAGTTAGCTAGGTCATCGTCCGTCCAGTGGAGGATTTCAGATTTGATATAGGCGGCTGAGGAGCAGTAGGCAGGGATTTATTTGATAGAGTTGCACCAGGAGAGGTAAGCGCGGAGATGGGAAGGATAGCGTTTTATGCAGGCGTATTGCCATTTACTTTGAGGTGGAGGAGAAAGCTTTAAGTGGCAGGTTCTGTTTTATGTGCTGTGTATGGGAATGGAAAGGGGGTGAAAGGCTTGAATCGTGGTGGTTCGAGGCAAAGCGGTTGATTCATTCTCTATATAATGAGCATTCTACAGCCAACACCCACCCTCCTGGTCAAAGATGTATGCCTCCACCAGCCAACATACAGTTTGATGTGATACTCAACTCCAGGCGTATTGATATCCAACTCCACAGTGACAGTCACGACAAGGTGGGTGCAGGAAAAAAACGTTCATAAGGACGTGACACGACCTGCTGAGAACTGTCCGGCAGTCTCCTAGCTCTACGAAGAGAAACACCCGACTCTCGACTTGGACATGTTAAGACGAGCTGAACCATATATCGAGCTTTGTGCGAGCTCCTATACTATCGACTCAGATTCGCCTACTACAGCCTGAGTTTATGGTTACTTGTCACAAAACCAATATGTGCTCAACCTGATGCCAGTCCTGACGGTACTTGACCCACACAGACCATTCCGAAGTAAATACGTCTAAAGAGATATGCGACCATGATGAGCTCGAGAGAACTTCGACAACACCAAGCTCGAGCATGGCACTCATCTCACATGACACCAACTATGTAGGCTCAGTCTCCTCCAGCTTCTCCGAAAAGGATACGTTTGGCGAGAATACAGGGGTTAGTTCTGTGGCGACAGGCGGCTGGTATTGAGGCTGGAAGAGGGAAAGGGGAAAGAGAAAGGAGAAGGGTAGCATAGAAGCTGGAAATGGAGCGATAGGGAGTGCCATTGGAGCAAAGGAAAAGATGAGGGCTGGAGCTGTCCTGAGTGGTTGGCTTGAAAGATTTGGTTAGCCTTTGTAAAACCAGTTGTTCATGCTACCATTATAGACTAGGAAGCAGGACTTAGAAATGCATCTGCACATCCGAGCTCGCAACGTTCTATTCGGCCAAATACTGCAACTCGTTGTGTATATGCCATTCTTGCCAAGATGTATCTTTGACACCACCCTAGTGCTACACAATTCTATAACTTTTGAGCAGCTCAAGCGCAATGATATACAAACGACTGATCCACACAAAGCTTCGGTTCCTAACACCCGCTTCCTCCACATCTTTCTTCATTGAAATCCTATCATCCGTTGCTCGTCATGTCGAAAAACTTGCTCATAGCCTCTTAATAACGTCATCTGTGACCTGCTCTGTGGTAGCGGTGCCACCTAAATCAGGCGTCACCAGCCTTCCCTCCGCCAAATTCGCATCGACAGCCTTATATATGACCTCGGCTGCTTCGGGTAGATCCATGAACTCCAACATGACGCCTACGCTCCTAATGGTAGCAATCGGGTTCGCGATACCCTTGCCCTCAATATCCGGCGCTGAACCATGACACGGCTCACCGATGATGATGCCTTCACCAACATTGGCAGATGGCACAAGACCTAGACTGCCGACCAAGGCAGCGGAGCCATCGGAAAGCAGGTCGCCATATAAATTCGGCGCGACGATGACGTCGTAGTATTCTGGTTGAAGGAAGAGCTTGTAGACCATGCTGTCGACGATTTGTTCTTCGATTTTAAGACTGTTAAATCGTGGTTGGGAGAGCGCTTCGCGTGCTGTGGCTCGGAACAACCCGTCCGACTGGGAAAGGACGTTCGATTTGTGTGTTATGGTTACCATGCCCTGCCTGGCCTCACCCTTTCCCCCAGCTTGCCTCATTCTCGCCCTCCGCAATGCGATCTGCCCTGCGATATCTGCGATCCTCCAACTTGCTTTGCTCGATATGCGTTTTATGGCCTCAGCGATCTGGTGCTTACCGGTTGGATCACTGGGGTCAGCATAGGTTTTTTCTTCCTTGACATAGAGGTCCTCGGTGTTTTCACGGACGATGACGAGGTCGATAGGACTTTTAGTTGGAGAGGGAAAGGCGGGACTGAGGACGGTTTTGCAAGGGCGGACGTTGGCGTAGAGAGAGAGGGATTTGCGCATTGCTACTATGGGGGAGGAGTAGCCTGCTACTTTGGTGGTTGGCGAGCTGTAACAAAGAGAGTCAGTGCGCTTGGTCTTGTCTGCATGGGCGCACTTATTGAGGGCGATGTGCATACCTAACAGCTCCAAATAAAGCTCCATCACATTCTTGCTTCAATGTATCAATAGTCTTTTGCGGGAGAGCTGCACCTGTCCGCTTGAAGCACTCAAAACCAGCATCGAGGTCGACGAAGGAGAAGTTGAGGCCTAAGGAGGGAGGGAGGGCCTCGAGGATCTTTCTACCAGCCTAGTAGAGGTCAAATGTTGCTCTTGTGAGGGTTTGGTGCTGAGGTGGACGAACAGGAATGACCTCTCGGCCGATGCCATCTCCAGGGATAAGGCCTTCTCATTGTCAGTTTTGGATTCGGAGACTGGCGACCATATAGCTGACCTATTCTCAGTGATCTGACTGCCATTGTTCTTGCTGTCGAAAGCTGCAAATCAAGCTCGAGCATTTGCGCGGCATTATCCCAAAAATTGTTCCGATGTCGCTAGGTCTCTTACGCTTTCGGCTTAGTGGCATTACTAGTGTGGCTCGAGGTATCGATCTACCACCTCACTAGGTCTAGCAGGTGTGGCATGGTGCGCTGTTCCTGTCAGCAGTTGAGCCTGGTGCTTGCGCTTGCCACAGCTCAAGTTCTTGAGAATATCAGAATGCATCAGCAAGATCGAATAAATATGAGAATGGAATTGTATTCAGTCATGGCTCAAGAGACTCGTCCCGGGTCTGATATGGCCATCCAACTGCGTGTGATGCAGACAAAAGAAAAAGTAAAACGAATGTTGCTGACCAGATCTAGGCTTAGGTGGTTCAGCAGCAAGCCTCCGAGCCCACTCAGGACATCACATCAATCATTTCCCCATCAGCTCCAACATCAGAACTCAAATCAGGAGTAAGCATGCCAGTCCTCTTCCTTTCCTGCATCGGCAGCCCCTCGTCATCCACCACATCCTCGTACTCCTCTGATGGACTCATTCCAATACCACTATCGTACCGTCTCTTGCGCCCCTTTTGCACCTCCTGACCAATTCCTAGACCTGCCTCCGGTCGTCTCGCGTTCTCATAGCTCACAAGCCTTGGCTTCCTGTACCGACCCCTGCCCCGTTGAACCTCGACACTACCCGGCACACTCTCACTGCCACTTTCTTCCGCAGTAGCCTCCTGCTCCTGACTGCCCTCAACCCGGTCAATAGTCTCTACCTCAGCCCACTCTGCAAATCTCACCGACGCACTCGAGGGTGTTCTTAGACCACCGTCCTCGCTCATCGCCCCGTCACTGCTAAACTCTCGTTCATCATCGAGTTCCCAGTTCGCAATTCTCACTTTTGCGCCGTTGACGTATCGCTTGCGAGCTTCATTGCCCCTCATCAATGTCTTGATCAGTTGCTCTTGCAACCCTTCGACCGCCTTAGCACCCTGCTCAACTTCACTACGCACTCTTTCTTCGAGCTTGCCTTTGGTGACCTTCAGCTTCTCTACCTCGGCGTTGGCCGATGCAAGTGCGGTAGCAAGGCTCGATATTCGCGCGTTGAGAGCACCGATTTCTGCCGCCTGCTGTTGCGAGGAGATAGATGTGGAGGATTGGAGTATTGCTAGCTGGGCTTCCAGGTCAGCTGCATTGCGTTTCGAGGTGGCGAGGGAGGTCTCGAGCTCATTGATTCGTGCTAGACGTTGGATGGCTGATACTTCTGCGGCACGGCGGCCAATCTGTTCGGAAGCAACTCGTGCTTCAAGCTCTTCTATCTTTTCGCTGTGTTCTTTGGTGTTGGATGCTGTCTGTTCGTTTTTGGCTACCTGATCGGCTTGGAGATCATTGATCAGGGCTTCGAGGCGTGTAATGTCAGCGCGGTACTTGTTCAGCGCACTACTGAGGGCTGTGACATCATTCTCCTTCTCGACGAGGTCTCGCTCAAGTTGTTGGCTACGCATGCGGATGTGCAAAGTGTCCTCCACCTGAGTATCGAGGCTTGCCTCGAGCTGTTTGATGCGCTCATTGGCCTTTTCGGCAGCAATGATAGCCTTTTCAAAGTTGCCCTTAAGGTTGTGGTGCTGGTCTTTCGAGGCTTTCAGATCTGCTTCTCTGGCTTTGAGCTTCTGAGATGAAAGATTGAGCTTCTTGATGATTTCAGGCAAAACTTTGGGGTTCTCGAAGCCAGCTGTGGTTTCGCCGGGAACGAGCCGCTCGAGTTCAAGCCGCGCCTCACGGAAGTATGTTGCGATGGCTGCGACCATGGTGAGGGTATCGTCGGTTTCGGGCGTGCCGAAGCCTAGATTCGTGACCTCAATGTCCAGAGCTGTCAGCGCAACCTCGGCATCTTCGGCACGGCTTGTGGTTTCCTTCAGCTGTTTGGAAAGGTCATGGTAGAACGAGCTTGGCGTATCGGGGATGCGGGATGTGGTTATGCTCTGCTCTGATCGAGCTGGAGAGTCTGCAAAGCGGAAGTCGAATGAGGGGTGGGCATCCCGGAATGAACCAAGCAAGCTACTTTTTGCTTGTCGAGCTGCTTCGAGTTCGAGACCCATGGTCAGTGTATCAGTGTCTAGGTGACTAGGTTGGTGACTTGGAAATGGGTCCACATCATCGTCTTCATGAATGAGGATTGTATCACCTCCATCACTGCTAGGCCCAGGTAGGCGAGGGATGTGATCCCAAGAGCCCATGTCCTGGTCGTCTTCAGCAGCAAAGCTTTGTCGCAAGGCCTCAAGCTCGGCCTCGACCTCGTCAACACGCTGCTGACTCGACGGCGGCACATCTTGCATCAGGTCTTGAGGCTGCTGTTGTGCTTTGGTCGCTTCGAGCTCAGCTCTCAGCTGCTGAAGCTCAGCATCTTTGACATCGATCTCTTTTTGCAACGCGGACTTGGTCTTCTTCTCCGCCTCATAGTTATTCATCTCTTCACTTAGTCCGTTTCTTCGGATGCGTCGCTGGCATCTTTCGTCGAGCATCTCAGTGAACGGTGTGAAGTGAATAGCTCCCTCAAAGACTGGGCGAGCAGGTGTTGCTGGTCGTTTCTGTCGAGGTGTGCCCAGTGATGAGCGTCGGAGTGCAGGAGTCAATGATGTCGATGCCAGGTTTGTGGTTGATGAGAATAGATTTGGGTCAGAGAATCGCACTCTCTTCGATCGTCTCGTCGACGGTGTTTTGACGTGCATGGCACTGTCCGAGACAACTCGTGGCTTGACAGGAGATACAGCACTGCTTCGCCGCTTTGGTCTTCTCAACGCAATGGGCACATCCAAATCAGAATTGCTCGACGCCATTTTCTATCTACTTTTGATGATCTTGGTCTCTGTCCTGCGTTATGTTGGACTGCTGTTCAATTCTGGTTCATTGCCCTGATCCCTCTCACGGTGTTGCCCCAAGTAACTATGTGGTAGTCGAGAAGTCGGTGGCAGATGTGCGAAGAGAGTGATGGCTTTGAACTGGCGAGTCGATTGTTTATGTGGCCGTCCAAAAGGCCATGCACTACGAGTAACAGAGATGTTTATCGATACCTGCCTAGAAAGGCCTAGTTTGTTTACCTTTCCAGATGCAGACTAGTAACCACAACGGACCTTACGCAAGCATTTTGGCTCGCGTTGGGGGTTCACAAACTGCCTGAACTTTACGGATCGATTGGCCCTCAGGGCTTCCAATCAACAAGGCTTGTTTAGGGCCATCCCTGATATCTCAAAGAGAGCCGTAGCTTTTCGCTGCCTTCTAGGCTTTCACCTCTGTTTCTATACACGGTGAATAAGCTTCGAGCTGATGGGAAATGCATGAACATCTTCTCTATGTTGCTAGGGACAACGTGCCAGAAGTACGGTTCAGAAGTATCCCGATATTTGATTGTGTTAAAGGTAAAGATGCACGACTGCCACGGTTCTACAGGCGCGACGATCCACCGTGTCCGCACACGACGATCCATGATATCCTAGACACTTTGCCTTGAGCTACACACTCGAATATCCAACACCTTCAGCACCGCTACTGTTATCGAGTGAGGTTCTTTGACCAAAAGATCGATCGTGATTGCTCAGCCTATGTGTTGAGACTGGCTGCTTGAACGTTCAATATCTCAGTGACGTCACTCTAGTGGCAGTTTCTTGCAGCACGAGACATTTTTCCTTTGCTTCGACTGACTGCATAATATAGATTAGATCTTATCCTGCATTTTAGAGATAGACAAACCTAGATCAAGTATATCACCTAACTCGTCATCATGGCAGAGCCTCAATTAGAAGACCCAGCGTCTCATTACAGCAAGTACCGGCTGCGTGTGACGGCAGGCCCGGCATACGACCCCTCCACCCACAAGGTCGTCCCTGTCAACAGCCCTGAGACCTTGACCTTCGAGAATGATCATATCATCATATCTCTGGCCGTGCGCCTGAAGCATTTTACCGGATTTCCTGCATCTTCTCCTCAAACTTCGTCCTACTTTGAGCATACCCTGCACAAATGGGATCAGTATTCAATAGCCTTCAGTTTCATACCCAAAGTTGACATTCCCGGCACCGAACTGGTCTTCGGCAACGACTTCGATCGGCCAATTCGAGACAGACTGCCCCCTGGCTTCAATCAAGCGCTGCGCATTGTGAAGTGGTGGATTGATCCGGGATTAGAAGGCGATGCATATGCTGATAAACCCTACCTCTACGGCCCCGCCTTGAGCAGCTGGAACTATTTGCGGATTTGCGATAAGGTTGTTCAAGATGACGAGATTGGAGACCATGAAGCGTGGAAAATACCAAATGCTACCGCGTTCCATGAGCAAATTGTTGAGGAAGGCGCAGAAGGAGACGGCGAGGAAGCGAGACAAGAAGCTGGCATACCGGATGACGCTGCCGGCCGCAAGAAACACTTCTTGACAAAGTCGAATCTCGAACATTTCACCTTCGAAAAAGGTCGCCTATATCAGTCGGATTTCGGTAACGGCTACCTTGACTTCAATGACTTCTCTCTCAAACTACCCGGCTTCAGCTTGAATGTTATTGCATATGTCGATTCGAAGACTCACGAGCTTCGCTACACTCTCAAGAATTTCAAAACTGGTGAGGTGTATTGCGTGGTTCTCTTCACCTTGTTATTCGGAGATGAGCTCAAGGAAATGGAGAAAAAAGAGGGCGACAATACAACTGGTGAGGGTAGTTCTGACACCAAGCAAGATAAAAATACAGATGAGGCGGTGGACGAGCCTGCTCCTGGCGATGATGATGTTGACTGAACAGGTCGATAGTGGTCTTTGGATTAAAGCTGCCATAAGGTTGACTGACCTATGGTCGGCTGCATATCGTCATTCCCGTGTCGAGGATGCCTGATCATATTTCACTATAGGAACCATTTGGCCGAGTGGACACAGCTTTTGCGATCCGTCGATTCTCCGATCACACCAACAAAGACATCGGTTCCATGTCCTCGTGCTGCTTGCCCACAAAGCTGCATTTTAGCTGCGAAGTGTACATGCGCATTGTCTTGTTAGCTCTCTGGAATGGTGTCACTGATTCACACCACAACAATTCCGATGGGGGTTTTGCATGCTATCATAATCAGGCGGGGCTACTTCCCAGGCATACAAGCCCATTACCCAAGTCTAAATCCTATAAGATATCGCCAAGCCTTACATGTGCCATGATATTTTTGACTTCTTACCCAACCTTATTCAGAAGCATGCTTTCCGAATAAGTGGTCTAACTCAAGAGAGACTATGTGGCTTGCAAGCTTTTTGAGGTCGCTAGGTTTCGGTTTGTCCCTTGAAGTACAAAGGTTTCTCAAGGATTGCGGAAATGCTAATCGAACAACTAAAGCATAAAAATGGCAATCGTCTTGAACTTTGCCTAGCGTCAACACTATGTACAGCTTTCTAGTACTCTTAGTCTACTTATCATGCTACAGCAGCCCCTGTCTAAGCAGCCCACAGATATGTCACAGTCTCGGTTTCAAGGCAATGTACTCATCCATCTCGTTGCATTGCATGCTACCAATACCCGAAGCCGACCATTCTAAGCTTGCCGATAACTGGGTTCAGGTACCAAAATGAGTGGTGTCAGTTGTACAAGCCTTCCTTTTCCATTTGTAGCTGATGAAGAATCTATCGACCTCTTCCTGGTACAACTCCGAATTCCATTGGAGACGCTCCGATGACTAGTTGGATCTAGTATGATAATGTATGGGACAGGATCTGGTATGAACCTCGCAATGGCTGCAATGGTTCAGCTCGCACAGAAGTCCAGTATGCCAGAGATATTGACCCAACCCCGACTCTGCTTTTCAGCTTTCGACCTGTCTAGAGGTTCCTGATCAGATGAAGATTGATTTTGATCGAGCACAGCAAGAACGAGTACGTGGCAGAAGGTGGATTGGACGCGTGTTTTCATTGACAATGAAGAGAATCCGATCCCAGCTGACAAAGAACGGTCAAGGAAGAATATTTGGATAGATAGGAAGCTTGTGCAAGCAAAGACGTATTTGGTCAGCAATTGAACGCCATGAAGGGCGATCTAAAGTTGGTTATCTATCAATTCTCAGCAAGGATTGCTACTGATCCTTCTTCGCCTCCTCAATAACCTCCTTTAAACTCTTCACGCTCCCCTCCAAGTTTTTCCGCTCTTCGTCGTCCAGCCTTATCGGAATTGTCCTCACAATCCCTTCCCGCCCAATCACGGCCGGCATACTCAGACAAACTCCCAACTCCTCCTGCCAATGGCTAACGGGTCTGATGTTTCTCTGATCAAACAAAATACTCTTACAAATGCTCGCTGCCACCCCTCCAATTCCATACGCCGTCGCTCCCTTGGCCTGCATAATAGAGGCCGCCTTCTTCTTGGTTTCCTCTGCGATCTCATTCTTATTGATCTCCACCTCACTATCCTTGACAATTTCACTCAACGGCACACCCCCTATACTCGCTTGTGACCATGCTACAAACTGACTGTCGCCGTGCTCGCCTAGCACATACGCATCGATGCTACTGGCAGCAACACCACTCTTGTTCGCTAGGATACCCCTTAACCGTACTGAATCAAGAAATGTCCCGCTCCCGAACACCTGGCTCTTTGGTACACCCGAGAATTCCTGTGCGAAATGCGTCAACACGTCCACCGGATTCGCCACAATCAGCAAAACCGCGTCATCGCGGAAGGGCTTGCACTCGTCTATCGCACTCTTCAAGATCTTCAGATTACGACCGATCAGGTCAGTGCGCGACTCGCCCTCTTTCTGGGCAGCGCCAGCGGTGATAACGACTATGTCGCACTGACCAGCTTCTTTGCTGTCGGCGGCCCGAACTCGAGTAGATGTGTTGCCGTGGTAAGTGGCATCACTAAGATCTTGAGCTTGGGCATCACGGACTTCAGTCTTTGGATCGATGAGCAAGACGTCTCCTGTGATAGGGTTGAGGATGAGGGAGTAGGCAATCGTACTGCCAACTTCACCGGCGCCGACGATGGCGATTTTGGAAGTGAGCTTTGCTTTTGACTGCATTGATGCGGTCTGGAACAGACGGAATTGTGTGAAGAGTTTTGGTGTCGGGGTGCAGAAGTTTGATCCTAACCGGCTGTTGTGACGGGTGGGTATGGGTCGTAATTGTTGTGTTTCGGGCCTGCTCCGTAATCTTGTGTCGTATTGTCTTTGGGAGAGTATAAAGCTGCTATGTAATGCTCGCTTGTGTTGCAGCACGTCATGATGATGTAGGGCTGGGAACCGGAATGCGGAAACATGGTGTGAGTTGTGCATCTTGAAGGTTAGAAACAGCTCTGCAGTCAGTAAATCGCCGACAACTTGGTACGGACCTCGCTACTGTCTGTCTGAGGAGGACTTTGGAATTCATTTTCGCAACCAGGGTAGATGAGACTTGACCAAGATTCACTTTGAGGAACGACCTCAGTGGTTCTAGTGGGAAGGTCACATAGGTCACTCCTGATGGTATGAGTCTGTGAGCTATAGCAGAATTGAAATAGTACAGCGATCTGCTAAGGTTGCTAGAATAACATCGAGTCTGAACCGGAAGGACCTAGAGCTCGTGTTCAATAGAAAGCAAATACCTACCATCACACCAAGTATGATGTCATTCCGCCAACACTCATGTCATCCACCACCGGGTGCCATCTGCGAACCTGAGAACTGGCGACCAAGAATTTAGGTACTAGTCATTATAGCACCCCCTCAAGTGGGTGGGGGCCGCTGAGGCCCAGGTCGGTAAGCTTAAGATGCAGAGCTATGGTCAATCACTTTTCTGGAAGACGTCTACCGGTGTATCTGAGATGGAAAGCAGAGCATAGCTGAACAAGAACACTCTTTGGTCAGGCAAAACTTCCACTTTTCGAGATGTGAAGGTGAAGCAATCTCGGTCAACTTGCTGTATGCAAACAGAGTCATCGCTTAAGCTGGACAACCAACTGGCGAAATAGCTGATATTTTGAATCGAGCAAACCTGCAACAAGACAAAGTCAAAACTTATCATATTACTGTACAATTTGACCTCCCATACGCTTCGTTACCGGTTTTCTGTCACTATGTTCCACGTAACATCCTTCTTTATCATCATTCGTCGACTTTCGTTACTACCAATACTCATGGTCTCTCCATTTGCCGTATCGCTGCGGCTTCGTTCCACCAATGTGCCATTGCTTGCCCCTGTTTCGATGTTTCCGCTTGGTACACCTTGTTCAGAGTCGTTTGCATGTGCCGAGCTACTGGCGTGATCCCCATCTCCTTCCTCGTCAACTGTGGAATTGTGATTCGCTGATCTTAACTTTGACATCGCATAGCTCGCGGTAGTGCCCTTACGAATACGACTGTCAGTGCCACTACCGTATCCGTATGCATTCTCATGATTACCGATACCACCAAACTGTGTGTTGAGGTTCTTCAGGAAGTTTTGGAAGGTCGGAATCGTGGCAGAGATGAGCGAATAGTTCAACTCGCTCTGGGTCCATGCAATGAAGGGAGCTTCGAGAAGAAGCGGATTCGTGGTCCAGCCGGTCTGATCGAAGGTACTTATTCTGAACGCGATGGGCACAATTAAACTATTTAGTCATCAGTGACGATTCTAGGACGAAGGGAAAGGTTAGTACTTACATGAGCCGGAAGCTGAAAACTCCAACCACGAGGAATTTGCTTGACCTGGAGCTTTGCAAACTCCATACCAAGTATACAGCCAAGGCCACAATCAAAACTTCCAACATAATGTCAAAAGCACAAATCACTTGCCATCGCAGGAACTGTCACGTATAGCGTTAGTATTTGGAAACTTGACTCGTCTTGCTTCTGTTTAACTTACTGTCGCTGTACAGTCTTCATTTACAGATAACCAAGCATGCTGGAGATTGCATTGAAGCGCAACTGCAAAGAAGGACGCGATGGTCCAAGCGGCGGTCATACCCAACGTAAGGTTGAACGCAAGTTTGTGACGCTTGACTGGAGACAATCGCAGGAGGAAGAACACAACCGACATTTTGGACATTCCCAGAGCCAATACAAAAAACAGATTGCTCGTGTAGTACATTCGTTGTACCTCGTTCTGCTCCTCAAGTGGTAGCAGATCAACCGATTTGCCCAACCCCCTAGAGCATGCACCGAGAACAATCGACGACTGAATTATAGTGAGCAAAGTCGCTACAAGTAGTGAATAGTCATCCAGTTTGAATTTCGGGCTGATGGTCAACCGGACGACAATCCTAAGAGCTCCAAAAATCAAGCTGCAAACCAGCCCCAGTGCGGCCGCGATAATAATCCATGCCGAATGATCGTCGGGTGTCACCACGGCGAAGGGAGGATATTGTCCCTCTGGCACAAGAGGGCCATAGTTCGAGCTCATCTCGAGGTTTTCGTCCTATGTTCTAGTCATATGTTTTGCGAACAGGCGGATCGAGCGCAATCAATGGAGTCAGTGAAATCTTTTGGCGCAATTGATCGACTGCGTCAGGGGAGAACAAATAGCTTATATGATGTCTTATCACAAGCCAAGGAGACTATGACAGCTTCGCAGTGTGCAGTCACTCCAGCGGATCGTCGATAATAGACTCCACAAACTCAAATTTGGTTCTTGCGCTGCACGAAGGCCGAGGTTCAATAGGAAGTCATATACTCAATGGCTTCAGTGGCGCAAGACCGTCGTGTCCAGGTGGTATATACAGTTCTCCCTTTCCTCTTTACGTTCTTCAAGAAGCGGAGTCTGTCCATAGATAAGAACATGAATCTATCTTCCACAGGAGAAACCCCGAAAGCAAGATGGCTTTTCGGGCATAGTCAGGGCGCTGGTGGGCAGAAAATCCAGAAAGTTTAATGGCGCATTGATCTAGCGAGCTGTACCCATGGGTTGCAAAAGAGAATTTACGCCTAATCATCCGAAGACCCATCTCAAGTTCTTAACCAAGGTTATCGTTGGTTTCCAACAGCTGTAATCTTGCATGAGTGGAAGCCGCCACTGTACATCTCTGGATCCATTGAGCAGCCGGCCCCGGGGAAATGGTAGTCAATGCTCAAAACTTTATCGATTGCAGGGCTACGAGAAGACCCTAGGTCAGGGACCGGAACATGTTATGCCGTCAGACTTGCGTACGCGAGGTGCACGTGGAAAGCGTGGGAATCGATCGAAGAATTCTAGCCATGTCGTTTTCTACCTTTTATGTCTCATCGCGCTCTCTGTCTCCTTTCATCACATCTTTCTGTGATTGACTGACTGTCACTATCGTCAATATGGCTACCATTTACAAAGAAACAGCAGCTGTTGAGCTCACAGAAGCTCCGGGTGCGTCTTCGCCCACGAGCGCAAAAGCTTACGAAAACTCCGCCAGCAATGTACCTGAGAGGTATAGAGGAACTTCTGCCGATAAACATGATATGGATGTTTTGGGCAAGAAGCAGGTCCTACGAGTAGGTTCACCTTGAGAGGCAACGGATAACCTCTGACACTCTCAGCGAAACTTCAGCTTTGTTACCATGTTGGGCTTCGCATCTACGTGCGTGGCTAGCTGGGAAGGTATACTCACGTAGGCTTTACCTCCTTTGGCATTGGCTTTTCTGGTTCTGACAGTAGCAGATATCTCGGCTTCGTTCTGACGAATGGTGGTACCGCTCTTTTATTCTGGGGCTTTATCGCTTGCGCCCTCGGACAAGCACTGGTATACGCGAGTATAGCAGAAATGGCCTCCATGTCTCCCACAGCTGGTGGTCAGTACCATTGGGTCTCAGAATTCGCTCCTCCTCGGATGCAGAAGCTACTGAGCTATCTCAGTGGTAAGTGCTTCGGAATATTATCTCACACTTAGCGCTCACTGTTCTAGGGTGGCTTACTGCTATCGGCTGGCAGGTGTATTGTGCCAGTGTCTGTTTCTTGGTTGGTACGATCGTTCAGGGTCTGATCGCGCTCAACACTCCCGATTATGTCTGGCAGAACTGGCACGGCACATTGTTGAGTATTGCTGTTGTCGTCTTTTCCATTTTCTTCAACACGGTTCTGGCTTCTCGTTTGCCTCTACTTGAGGGTACCGTGCTCATACTTCATGTCCTGGGCTTCTTTGCGATCATAATACCACTCTGGGTCATGGCGCCTCGTGCTAAGGCCGATGTGGTCCTGCTTGAATTCACCAACAACGGCGGATGGCCGACCGTAGGGTTGTCCTCCATGGTTGGCTTGCTAGCACCGATGGCAGTACTTGTTGGATACGACTGTTCCGTCCATATGTGTACGTTTGTCTTAACCTCCTAACATTGTTTACTGACATTTCTTCTAGCCGAAGAGATCAAAGATGCCTCTATCACATTACCCAGAGCCATCATGGGCTCGGTCGTCATCAATGCCACCCTTGCCTTCCTCATGTCTGTGACTCTCATCTTCACACTTGGAGATCTTGACAGTGTTCTCGCCACCGTAACCGGCTATCCATTCATTCAAGTCATCTACAACGCAACTCAAAGCTATGCTGGCACAAATGTCATGGTAGCAATCGTCATTGTCATGTTGACAGCCTGCGCTATTAGCGAAGTTGCTGCAGCTTCACGACAGATCTGGTCATTCGCACGAGACAGGGGCCTGCCCTTTTCATCCTGGCTTTCAGAGGTAAGATTAAGTATGATGAGCTATTTTACCAGCTGTTAACACGTTTTAAGGTCACTCCTGGCTGGAACATTCCTCTGCCAGCCGTCTGCGTCTCCCTGACCATCAGCGCTCTCCTCTCGCTCATTAATATTGGGTCTTCTGTCGCGCTAAACGCCATTACCTCACTCGGCGCCATTGCAGTACTGATTTCCTACTTCCTTACCATCAGCTGTGTGGTCTATCGCCGCATCCAGGGTCCAGCTCTTCCTCCACGCAGATGGTCGCTCGGAAAGTTCGGACTTTACATCAATGTCGCAGCATTGTTGTTCTTAACTCCACTTATCTTCTTCCTGACTTGGCCCCTCGTAACACCTGTTACTGCAAGCACCATGAATTGGTCGAGTGTTATGCTTGTTGGTACCTTGATCATTGCAATGGTCTATTACGTGGTTAAGGGAAGGCATGAGTATGTTGGACCGGTGGCGTATGTCAAGCGCGATCACGAACTTTAAAAGAGAGATGCCGTTTTTCAAGTCTTTGAAAAGTTCATAGGCTTAAGCAATCTCATCTAAGAACACGATGATCAAATCAAGTTCTACCAAGAGAAATTCTATAATCGACCAATTTATTATTATCCTTTAAGTTTGGCGTTTTCCGTTCGGTATCCTCAGACAATCTCAAATGGTTCAGCTTGGTTGTCCTGTCGCCATGGTACAGTCTAATGTCTGATGGACAGCTCTGCTTCATCATTGTCACTTGCGATCCCTTTTTCAGATCATCTCAAACTACTTTTACAGAATCATCTCCACATTCCAAACTCAGCTCTTCTCTGTAGCGCAAACTCTCGTCTACCGGTACGCAAGACTAGGGGCGGTTCATGCGGAACAACTCCGAACAATCACAGACTCCTCAGCTACAATCTCGGCGTGCACGAAAGTTCTGTCGGTTACAACATAGCCAAAGACTTCATCTACGATCGTGTTGTGGGTCAACGTCTAACGCATTCAAACACCTCTTCGAAAAACAGCACGACAGCTTCCTATCTAGCATCCGGCATCCGGCATCCGAGCATAAAATCTGTAGACTCGAAGAAGACCAATCTTAGGCGACGAAGCGAATGTAGCTAAAAGTGAACGAGATGGATCAAGGTAACTAGTCATTAACCAACGACGGTGAGGACTCCGGCGAGGGGCAACGAAACACTAGTAGGATGAAGAAAAGGTCAAAGAAATGAACGATGGGACGGAATACCAGCCTTCAAGGGCTGACAAGCTTCGGAATCAGTGGGGGGAAAACCTACTTCAGGGACTGCTGCGCTCATAACCTTCTTTTAATCATCGGACCAGACGAAGAGAGATTGAATTTGAGTACGGAGTTCAGGTTTGCTGGAGAATCTTGTTGGTCATCATTCCACTGATGGGACCATTGAAGCTGGCATCGACCAGTAGAGGCAATTGATTTGAAGCTGGATACACTATTCGAATCTGGGAAATACCTCGAGACACCACTTATTTTAAGCCTTAGGAGCCTCAAATCCACCCCAATTATGCTTCAGCTATGCTATCTCAGAGCCGAACCAATTTCTAGTCCTTATAAGAAATGTACAGTGGTCGGCACTAGCAACACAGCCCAGGCGCGACTATCATCTCGCGTGTTGGCGGTTCTTCCACCTCCCCTCCACCGCTGCACCGATATCGCCCTCGGGACCACCACCAAAACGCCTTAGGATTTATTCCGTAATCGATGGCGGACTGCTGGTGGGGCAACAGACCACGAAGATGTGGCGAAATTACACCTTCCCTTTCCGTAAACGGTATATTCCAGAATTTTTGGTTGGTGGATCCGCCGCCAATCCACCTTTCGTGCAGAGGAACCGCGTATCGCCACAAAGACTCCACTGGTGAAAATTCTTGCATGGACTAGTTTTGTGCATACGGAGTAGACTATGTGTGTTTCACATCGTTTGGCGTCGGAAGTTTACCAACTCTAAAATATCCTCAAGACATCCATGTTCTGGTAGTCCACACGAGCACTTGTTGGAGGCAATCATTTGGCAATTCGAGATCGTGTGCAAGGGTAGGGCATTAAGCAACAGAGTAACCGTGATGTTTGTTGCTTGTTTGTACTGCAGAATGATAAGTCAATCATGACTCAGTTGCCCATTAATAAACATCATGAGACATGATACGCTGTGCAGCTGTGCATTATGAGTTTTGTGCCGACACTTCCTGTCCTTGAATCAACAGCACCTAGCTTGCACCTTCGCGGCAGTTATTGTTTAGTTCTCTCTTACACCTTCGCAGCTCCTTACTGTCCTCTCAAGCTCGCCATTTCTTCTGTGCGATTCAACACTCTCAACTACACAACTGCTCAATGACTCCATTATTTCTCACTCTTCATCCCGCTGTTCATCTATTTGCCCTGATACCTCTAACCTCAAAAAGCATCCCCTCACCCACAAGATCTCCCATTCGCTCTCTTTCCTCTCTATAACAAACCTCCACTGATCCCACGTCTCTCCGAACCCCTGCGCCTGCCCGTCTGCCTCGACGTCCGCCCGGAATCGCGGATCCTTAACTGCAACAAGCACTCGAAACACTTCGTACGACCAATCCCCGTCCTGCTCGTCGCTCGTGAATTGAATGCCATGTCTCTCGGCTTCATCGCCACGGATGCGCACGAGCTGGCCAGGCAGGAAGGCGAGCTGGTCTGCTTCGATGCGGGCGCCGACTGCATCGTAAGCGGCATCGAATGATGGGTAGGTGTGGTTAGTGCGGGCTAAGGCGGATATAGGAATGGTGAAGGTGGTGGTGTCAGAATGAATTGTGGTGATGGGGCCTGAAGGCGCTGAAAATGTCACCACTGTAGTGATGATGCTGGCGTTATTGTCAGTGACGCTGCTTGAGAAGTGGCGTGGGATTCTGCATGAGAATACATGAGAAAGAGGTGAGGTATAGGGACTGTGTGGGGTTTATGAATTCATCCAGCTCTAGTCAAGCACAATCCTTGAGCTTCTTGGTGCGATCCTGAAGGTTATTTGCTCATATAAAGCTGATACCAGTCCGATATTGGCGTCAATTTGTTGCGTAGGACGTTCTCTTCTGGTAAACTTATTCATCGACAGATATGTATCATGCAGACAAGACTTACATTGCTTCCATTGTCTCTCTTCCAAAATCTAAAGACACAAACACTCTTGACTTGTGGGTATCTGGTATAGTTATAAGGATGGAAGGGGAGCAATCTGAGGAGTGTTTGACGTCTTTGGTTGTACCGAAACCTGAATATGTTGTGTTTGAGGGTGTCGTTGGTCGTCTCTCAGTCTGTGGTTGGCTCGCCAAAAGCTGCGCTGGATGTAACACCAACTGTCGCCGTACTGCGTTTGTTTGAGTAGGGACTTGAGGCTAGGATTGCAGGCTGTTGACAAGAAAAGGCATGTGTGAAAACCATGTATCTCGGCGCTCGGTTGAAAGAGTATAGACCGGTTTAGCAGCAAGGTAGAGGGACTGAGGTGAGCTCAACGGGCACATGTGAAGGGCACGCATATTATTCTTGTGCCTGATGAGCCCTTTGGTGTTGAAATGGCAGAGCAGTATTCCAACAACGTCCTTGAACCTTGACAACTTCGGTTTCGATCCCTGGAGGACGCCCATAGTGAAGCTCTGGTGGTTGATGGATTCGGGACAAGCCTTGCATTGTAATTGAGAGTTGGATGGGAGTTGAATTGATATTTCCAGCCTTAACCAATCTTCTGAACACTTAGCTCAGACTTCACACCGCCTTCCAAATGAAGCAAACTCCCTTCCTCTAGCTTCCTCTTCCATTTGGTCGATTCGTACCTGGCAAGCATAAATGTCAACCTTGCACTCGCACCATTCAGCGCCGACAGATCAGAGGTGTTCATTTGCGTATACGTCCACCTGCTGAAGGCCCAATTCAGAATGTAAATCCCTGTCCCGTCATGTAAACTCGATCCCTGTTCTCCACTCGAATCAGATGGCGGACTAGAAGATGCCACCAGCCCTTTGATCCGGTAGACTTCATCCTTCGGCGCACTCAACAGCAAATCCTCAAAATCGTCAAGCTGTATCCCTGGTACCTTGCCCTCCTCAACACTCTCAGCTTTCAGGACGACACTCAACACTTCAATCTCATCTTGGTGACTTTCGTAATGTTCATGTCCATGCTCGTGTTCGTCGTGCTGATGTTGCTGTTCTTGTTGAACCTCCACACCATCGAGAGATATCCCTTTCTTCGAGATGAGAGCTCCATCAATTCCGACAATAATACCCAGGTCAACCTTTCCCTTCTGGCTCTTCACCCACGCGGTCTGCACATCGAGATCTCCAACCCGATCCTGGCATGTTTCAAATGCCTGCTCACTGACCAGCTCCCATTTGTTGTAGACGATGAGATCGGTATATTTTGCCTGCATCTTCGCAGTGACACTTGTGTCCTCGTACCCCTAGAGAAACAAACACATAGTCAGCTTGGGATATTCATTGCGTCCGTAGGCGCGGACGCCACATTAGCTGATAGGATGACAATGATGATTCACACCTTCCAGTTCTCCACATCAATAACACTAACTACCCCATCCAACACAAAACTGCCAGGTGTCTCACGCGCTATCCGATTCACTTCCATTGCCAACGTCGCTGGGAACGCACTGCCGCTCGTCTCAACAATAATCCTATCTGGACGAGATGGAGGCGAGCCGTTGCGTGTCTCGACGCCATTGCGCAACTCGAACAATGCATCCCCTAGCTGCCCGACCAGGTTGCAGCAGATGCAGCCGTTGAGAAGCTCGCGGATACCAGAGATGGAGACTTCAGATGCGAGGGCTGAGTCGACAGCTACATCGCCGTACTCATTTTTAAGGAGGGCGAGCTTGTAGGTTTGTGGAAGTTGGGGAATAAGATTGAGGATCAAGGTTGTTTTACCGGAGCCAAGAAAGCCTGTGGTGAGCGTGGTTAGTGAGGGGCGAAGGAGGGAGGAGAAAAGGTGGTATTGCCTGTTACAATGGTTACGGGGATTGGCGTCATTTCAAGTTGTATATCTGGAAAGTAGTTGATGACCATAAAAGATCTGATCTGTAGACTGGTGGATGCAAATTGCTCATGCCTCATACAAATTGTGAAAGGATTCGAGAATAAAATGTTGGGCGACGTTCAGAGCTAACCAATCAGCGGTTGTCCTTTGCGGAATTGACTAGTTGAGAAAGATGCATCGACGCAAGCCTGTGGCATCCACGCTTTCAGCTTTTCAGCAAGTCCACTGAGGTAGTGACCTGGCATACTGGTAGTGCCTAACCGAAACCAATCCTCTTTATCCTCCTTTCTCCGGTTTATCTTATCCCTCACTCTCTCCTTCCGGCCTCTTTCCGATCGAAGCAGCTGCTGTAAGATCCCATACCAGATTCCTAGTGCTTGTCAGTGTAATTCTTCATAGGCTCGAGGTACTCTAGAACCTCACTCTACAACCCATGTCATATACTCGAAACCTAATCTAAGATGTGCTTGGGGTGCTTGTGTAGCTGTCGCGCAGAAACTTTTTCGTCCGCATCCGCCTACTTCTCCCGTCGGGTTTGTTGAGCCTCAGACATTGCTTTAATGGTTGATTGCCTGGCTCGGGCTTCTTTCACTGAGCAACCACAGCAATCATTGCGCACTGCTCGTTTGTACTGCTTGCCCATGCCACCCTCCGAATCCTACTCACTCGAATCAGAAATCTGCGCACTGTTAGAACGTTGTTACGTTTGGCGTCATTTGTATCATAGTCAAATATTCCAAAACCAGAAGGGCCCAGTGAGCCAGGTGATGGGCCATGGTTAGTCATCGTGCCGAGGGACTCAGTTGGCTGGAAATTCCTGTCATGCTCGGACCAGTCGTTTTGCACGAATAGCCTCTAGATAGTCAGTGTTTACCTTGAACTGATATTTGCAGACACACTCGAAGAATGTGCTTGCGCTTGGAACGATATCTTCGCGCACTGTCCAAGTACAGGTCTCGAACTTGACCATGACGTCGGGAGTGTTCATCGCAAATACGACTTTTGGGCTTCAAGCTTAATCAGTCAGGTATGTTCGTCGTTGATGACTTACACACTTTTCCCTGAAACTGCTGCGGGGATGCAAGTTTCGTACTTTCCTATGATATGTTCAGCGATCACTACCAGCATTTTATTTTGAGGCCTTGAATCTATACTTGAAACAAGGTCAAAGAAGAGGATGCAAGTGTGATGAAGAAGTGGGAATGCAAGCCTGAATACGAAGATTGCGATAATGAGGTTTGATTGTTCACCAGGTGCACCCCATCACTCACACTTACGCTGCACTGGAAAACTCAGGCTGTACAAAAAGTGGCAATTGCATCATAGTCACATATCATCAACATCACAGATCAGACTCCATCTTATCCAACACCGCTCGTGTGAACTCATGTGTCGTGGCCTGACCACCCATGTCTCTCGTTCGTGTCTTACCATCAGCAATAACCTCGTACACAGCCCTCGAGATTCTGTTTGCGTGGTCATCGAGTCCGAGATGTCTCAGTAACATAGTACCGGAGAGCAGTAAAGCAGTGGGGTTGGCCTGGTCCTTGCCCTTAATGTCGAGGCCAACGTGTCGGCAGCCAGGCTCGAAGATGGCGACGTCTCTGCCCATGTTGCAGCCTGGGACGACACCAGGCCCTCCGACCAGGGCAGCTGCGATGTTGGTAAGGATACCTGAGATGCGTTAGAATGGCTGGTCCACAGGGTACGTGTTACTTACCTCCGTAAAGGTTAGGCATGACCATGACATCAAATTGCTGTGGTCGCGAAACAGCCTGCATAGATGCGTTGTCCACGATCATGTCATTGTACTCAAGAGTTGGGTAGTCGGCAGCAACCTGCTTGACAGTGTTTCGGAACAGACCATCAGCCAGCTTCATGATGTTCGCCTTATGGATAGCAGTAACTTTCTTTCGGTTGTTGGCAATAGCAAACGCACATGCAAATTTTGCAATGCGTTCAGCCTTGGTTCGGGTAATGATCTTAAGGGATTCGACGACTCCGCTAACAGATTGATGCTCGAGACCAGAGTACTCTCCCTCCGTGTTCTCTCGAATGATGCACAAATCGACATTCTTGTGTCGGGTCTCCAGGCCTGGGATATTCTTGATGAGAACCACAGATGCGTAAGCATCGAGCTCTTGTCGCATAGCCACATTGAAGGATTGATGTCCGGATCTTTCTATCGGTGTATGCAAGATACCCTTGAGGCCAAGCTTGTTTCGCTTGAGGGATGCTATAGACTGGTGGAAGAGATCTTCCGCGTTCTTGTCACCGGACTCGACACCAGTCACGTCGACCTGCTCCCATTCAATCGGTACGTTGTCTGCTTTGAAAACGGTCTTGACAGCTTCGGCGACCTCAGCACCAATACCGTCACCTATTCACATCAAGGTTAACCAAGCTCTTTGCTTATCATGCCTCAAGTCGTACCTGGAATGAGCGTTACTGTATATTTGCCGCCATATTTCGTTGGCTTAAAGATATCCGACTGTATCGTGGCATACGCTAGTTTGCAAGTTAGCAATGTTCCTCCAGCCTTTGCTAATGATCGTACATCGAGGTAGAAAGGGAACAGTAGATTGTGTCGAGACCTTAGAAGCAGCCCGCAATAGAGACTGATACACATTAGCTTTACACATTTCCTGCGCGAGACGTTTTCTCTCATACCTGCGCACTGCGCGTCGACCTAGCAAAAGACATGTCTATTGTTCAAGCCCAAGCTGTAAAGAAGATTGTCCAACGACTTGAATAGTAGGTGTGTGTTACAGCTGCTACATTTCGTAGCAAAGCAAAAGCTGCAGAGATCAGCAGCAGCTGTTTGTTTTAGGCCATACCATATCGGTCTTAGCCGCTGGTGATGTCACCCACCTACGCGGCATTTCCCACGGACGAGCTTCCTATCAAGATGTCCCTCAGGAGGTTGTAAAGCCGAGGATGGAATGTCGTTGTATGCACAGTGCTACTGAATTCTGTCATTGTACTACAATAAATAGTAACAGTCCTCAAAACTTTTCTGCTGCCGGTCTCATGTCCAGCTCATGTACCCACAAATCGCACTCCTGCTCCATCATGTTCAGGTATAGCTTGCCAACACTCTCTGCTTTCATTCTTTTGCCTTCTAATACTGCATCAGCATCAGTTTCGTTGTCCACAATGCCACCGTTAGCGATAGCGTGAACTACGTGCACACCACGAGCTGAATATTCTCTTGCCAGTGATTGAGCCAGCATGCGAACGGCTGCTCGACCTCCGCCATACGCGGCATATCCTGGGTTAGTGCGCAACGCTCCCAGAGTACCTGTGAAAATCAATGTCCCAGCTTTCTGCATGGGCTTTGCACCGCTAGCTGTTGCAGACGGCTCAGGGTATTGGTTTAGCATCCACTTCAATGTCAGCTGAGAGAAAATAACCGCTCCGGTGGCATAAGTGGTCATGGACTCTGTGTATCGCTGCGCCGTCTCCTCTTCGAAGGGTGTCTTGTGCGAGTGCTTGATGCTGAAGATTGAAAGCTTGAGTTTCAGGTCATCTCCCAAGGTTTTTGACCATGACTTGATGTTCTCGAATGCCTGCGTCAGAGATTGCTCAGATGTGTCAGTCTTGAATGCTTTAAGGACACCGCCACCAGATGAACTTGATATCGTGTTGGCTAGCTGTTCATCTCCAGTTCGTGACAAAAGGGCGACGGCCAGGTTACCGCGCGTAGGCGAGGCTAGGACTCTAGCAATACCTGCTCCAGCAACTGGACCAGCGCCAAGAAGAATTGCAATTCCGGAAGGTGCCATATTGTGGTCGCGTCAGTGATTTGGCTTCACTTTGAACCTCTTCCTGATTCTTTGGTCATAAACAGAGATGCAGGGCGAGAGATGTATGCAGCTGATTTGCTAGGTAATTCATCATGATTTTTTGGGGATACCTTTGAACGTCATATAAATGAGCGCAAGTAGCAGAATGGGGGCAGGCGGTATACGACGTCATTCGGCCGAAGATCATATTCCGAATAAGGGCATAGAAAGCCTCTGTGAACTTTACTGTGCTATTGCACTCGAATGTTGGAATCCGCACTGGTCTTCGTTGAGGCTCTGAAGTCAAAAGGATACGGGCTGAAAAGAAGTTCTTCAAGCACAGGAGGAAGTTCATTGGTGGATATTTAGCGACATTTACCAAGTAAGATAGATCCGCTCAACCCTACTTCCTGTTTACAGTTTGCTTGGCTTGTCCTTCTTGGCCCTCGTGATATTCCTGCTCGAGCTGACGACGAGGCTCGCGTGAGTACTTAAGGCAACAAGATCGTTAGATTCGTCATATACCTCGACCTGTAAGTCGAACCTGCCTCTCGCGATCTTTTTGGCCTGTACCCTCACGAACAGCCAATCAACTCCCTCTTCCGGCAAGAGCTTCTTGACATCCAGGTTCAGTGACAGAGTCGGATACCAGTACTTCGCATGAGGCTCTGCTTTTTTTCTTATCAAGTCGTTGAATTCGTCCTTTGATAAATCCTGCCCCAAGGTGGCCTCCTCTAAATCAGGATTGACGTAGCTCTCAATCAACTGTGGAAAGATGTCCACAACGAAACCAAGTGCGTCGTTCGTGTGTCTGCCTTTCTGACCTTGCGGTTGAAACAAAACCCATTGATCGATCAAAGCCTTTGGAAATTGTGCTGGTCTTTGCTCAGGTCGAATGAGGTGCATGATCATGTTCTGTCCAGCCCGTCGAAAGTCGGCAAAAGGGTCTCTCCCACGTTTAATATAGTTCTTATCTCGATTCTGACTGAGGTCTGGTAAAGATACTGGTAATGGGGGTGGCCAGATCTTGTATCCAGTGTCTAGAGACAGACCATCTTCGGTGCTCATATCAGACATCGTTATATACCCTTCCACCTCGTCTATCAGCTCGTCCGAATGCTCGTCTTTCTGAGACAATGTCAAGTGTAAGTTCGAAATTCTCGAGCCCATCTTGACATCCTTCACCGTGAAGAAGGCATTGCCAACGGCCGTCCTCCGCATAAATTCGAGGTGTAGATTGACAACATTGTGCTGTTGTCGTTTCGCGTGGGTAAGCTGCATATGTTTCGAGGCCACGATCATGAAGGCCGTGGTCACATATCCGCCATTAGGAACGGTTCCTATGCACCAATCATATTCGAAATTGACGGAGTATTTATGCGACTCGAGCTGCTGTACTGGTAGAACATCTGCGAACGTGGTCATCCTGACGATCCTCGATCTGTGATGGGTCCTAAGGCTCAACTAGGTACTAGCGATATGTACAGTATATCAGTGGTGAAAAAGCATATTGACCCTCGAGTACCCTGTGCTCTGTATTCAAGAGGGGAGCTTGTTTGTCTGAGAACATCATTCACGATGGAGAAAAAATGACCTCGGTACGTAGCACCTGCGCTGGCGCGCCTGCATCTACCCGAGCCTGTGGCTGGACGTGAGGTGTAAGAATCAGTTTTCACATAAGCATGTTCAGGCTCGAAGACTTCTGCCTATTTCTCTACAACGATGCAAAAACACAATCGCCTCCTCAAGTCTTGCACAAATCAGAACGAGCTGTGCTAACCGATCACTTTGCCATCATTGTTGTTGCGTGGCGGGTGATAAGGGCAGAAACAACTTTTGGACCGGTTTTCTTGGACTTGTGGCTCCAAAGTGGCTAGTGCTAGGCTGTGCCCGAAACAAGAAAATACCGTTTGCGTCACTCCATCTGGCAGCCAATTACGCCTGTTGCGTTGGGTGAACATGAGGGTGGGCGATATTTGCACAACTTGCGCAGACATGGATGTTCGTCGTCGGCTATATCTTAGCAGCTAGCTGCGTCGCCATCAATGCTTTCGCATATAATGTTCTTTACCGACCCATGATGCGTCTTATTCTTAGACATGGCAATTGCGAAACATCGAGGTCGGCCAGTGAGGTCACCCGAGGTGGTCTTCCTTAGCACCTTTGCTGTTGTTAGCCTTTTTGCGTTGTATAGTGTCGGCAGGAGCTACTCAGAATCTCATGGCCTTCTGCTACAAGCACGCGCTTTGCAAGCTCTCGAAGGGCAAGACATTGAGGCAAGTATTGCGATCCTGTTGGTGAAAGGGAAGCTAACTCGTCCAGTGTCGAAAAGTACACAAAGTTTCTGGTGTGAATGAGCAATGTGCCTTCATTCGAGCGAACTGCCCCGACGAAGAGGCCGGGCTGCTATCGTACCTGCAGCTTTACTATTGCACCCTATCGCGCGCGAAGCCTGTCGCCTTTACGATTCTAGTGGTATGGATCAGTCTACTATTCAGCACAATTGGCATCGCAGCCTCCGATTTCCTCTGCATAAACTTGAGTACAATAGCGGCCGTGTTGGGCATGAGTGAGAGCTTGACAGGTGTTACTTTCTTGGCTTTTGGAAATGGCAGTCCCGATGTCTTTTCCACCTTCGCGGCCATGAGCACCAACAGCGGCAGTCTGGCGGTTGGAGAGTTGATGGGCGCAGCTGGTTTTATCACAGCGGTTGTTGCTGGGAGTATGGCACTCGTCAAGCCCTTTCAAGTTGCTCGAAAGAGCTTCGTCAGGGACGTCAGCTTCTTTGCCGTCGCTGCTAGTTTCAGCTTGATATTTTTGAAAGATGGCAACCTAAAACTCTGGGAGTGCATTGTTATGGTGGCTTTCTACGTCTTCTATGTCATCTTTGTGGTAGCATGGCATTGGTGGCTACAGAGACAACGGCGCATCCGGCTAGCCGAAACAGCTGCACGACTGCACCATCATATACCAGATCATCAAGAACTCGAAGTCCCTCAAATCGAGATCGACGAGGAAGCGAGACCTGCAGGAGAACGAACATCACTTTTGCGGTCAGAGTCTGGTGCCACGGTGACAACCTTGCTCACTCCTGGTACGCCAGCATGGAAATACCAGGACAACGAGGAGGACGATGAGACACGAGATCGGTACCTTGCCGAGCTGCAGAGCAACATGCGCGTTAGCAGGTCTAGGAGGGATCGTCGTAACACGTTGACACCCATCCGACCTAGTCTGATAGGAGCCATCGAGTTCCGATCGGTGTTGAATGCGCTCGAAAAACGATCGACGACAAACCCCTCGATTGGTCTTCGCCGATACTCAGACGATGGCCAGCAGGACCGTGGAACTGACTACACTGCCTCTCAGCCACAGCTAGCTGTAACAATGGCAACAGAACCGGGATACAGTACCGTCAACGGCCGCAATCGAGCAGTGTCGGCAAATGACGCGGCCGGGCTGCAGATCAATCCGGCCTTTCTCAGTTCCTCCAGGGGAACTCCTGAAACAGCTATTTTCAGTCCCAGCGATGAACAAAATAGTACCACTGCACATCGTCGAAGCATATCTCACACTCCTCGCGCCGACTATTTGACCCCAGGTTATTCGTCGAACCTGCTATTGTCGCCGTCATCCATGACAACATCGTCCGGTGCTTCAAGCCCACGACCATACATGGATCAAAGCGGGATGCTTGCACCACCGTCAACCGCTACAGGCAACTTTCACAGTCCCGACTACGAAGAGGAGCATCATGATAGGACAACATCGCCCATGCTCAGTCCTAACATGGATATTCCAACACTGAAATTGCCCCAGCCTGGCCACAGGAAATCTCCATTAACGGATCAGTTCGCACCATCAGTCAGCACTCCTTCATCCTCACGGGCCCCGAGTATTCGACTACCACCGCCCAGCATGTCTCCAGACTCTGCGCGCGCCGCAAACTCACTTGATGACGAAGATTTCAATACCGAGATGAGAAAGTTGAGTTGGTGGCCCTACAAATACTTACCGGCACCGCAGACTATCCTTTCAACACTGTTTCCAACACTTTATGACTGGCAAGATAAAGGCATCATTGGTAAGGTAATTGGCCTTGCTACTGCGCCCAGTGTCTTCTTGCTTACCATTACTTTACCTGTTGTTGAGCCACAGGATAAAGAAGAGGAGCTGGATCTCTCAGCCACAACTGCGAGTGCGCATGGCAGAAGACAATCGCAAACTTTAGCGAATGTGATGTCAGATACAGGTGCGGCTCCGCCTGCTGATAGCCGACCGAATGGAACGAGCACGCCTCATCCACATAATCGAACGCTGTCCCGAAACAATACAGATGGTGCCAAGTACGCCAGAACAGAGGAGACCACGATGTTAGAACAGCACGACTGGAACAGATGGCTTGTCATCCTGCAACTTTTCACAGCACCAATCTTCGTTGTGATGATTGTTTGGGCCAATCTCGATGAGACGCACAACATGAAAGAGCTACTTCTGTTCCTCCTAGGATCACTCGTCTTTTCGTTGGTTGGCCTATTCCTGCTCCTGGCTTCCACCACACCTGACCGCGAGCCAACATATCGACCCGTACTATGCTTCCTTGGCTTTGCTGTTGCCATTGCATGGATTTCGACAATTGCGAACGAGGTCGTCGGTGTTCTGAAAGCCATCGGAGTAGTACTGAACATGTCAGACGCTATCCTCGGATTGACAATTTTCGCAGTGGGCAATTCTCTTGGTGACTTAGTCGCTGACATTACAGTCGCTAAGCTTGGGTATCCCGTTATGGCACTTTCCGCGTGCTTCGGTGGCCCAATGCTCAATATCCTCCTTGGTATTGGTCTTGGAGGCATGTACATGACTATCCACAATGGACAACACAGGCATCACAAACACCCAGACAAACCGATCAAGTACAAGCCGTACGAGCTGGAAGTTAGCACTACACTTATGATCAGTGGCATCACGCTACTTATCACATTGATGGGCTTGTTAATTGTGGTACCTCTAAATGGCTGGCGTATGGATCGGAAGATCGGGATAGGGCTAATAGCGCTTTGGACGCTCTCGACTATAGGAAACGTGGTTTGTGAGGTTTTGGGATTCGGAATGGAAGGCGCGACTACGAATTGATCATGTACCTTCGCCCTTCACAGGAGGGCTGTGTTGACAAGAAAGCATTGGAGTTCGGGCGCAGGGCTTTTATATCTAGAAGATGTGATTTGTATATGACGAGATACCCAGCAATTTTGTTTTTTATGCTTCACACCTCTACAATTTCTAGATCTTCATTGCTAGCTTCTTGAGGTCCTGCATTCATTCAATATTGGCTGATCCCAATTTTATTCCTCCACCCTCGCACCAATATTCTCTACGTCCTTGTAGCCACTCTTCTGCCGTTCCTGGGTAGCACTCCCTAAAGCCACACAAAACAGGAATGCTAGCGACGAACTCCTACCCCGACTCCTTTACAGTCTTTCAATACTACTCGTCCAGCTTGTTGGCTGCACGTCTGACTCGCGTCGAAATTATGCATGAACTGTGTTCTTTGAGCCAAGCATTTGTCATGCCGAATATCCGGCGCTTTCAAGCCTCGCATTCAGAACGATATCAGATCCACAGGGCAAAAAGTGTTCTCGAACCTCGAGTTGAACGCATTTGAACAAGTTTCTCCACGATATAAATCTTGCACAAGAAACATAAGACCCCACTAAAGGAACTTGGGCGATTCATGGCTGGCTAGTGCGCGAATTTCGGCGAACCACAAAGCGCTTTTGCCGTTTCAGGGCGCTCCCCAGCTCCGGAAGCGCACAGAACCGACGAGGATGTGTAGTGGGCGTACGCGTGTCGTCGCTTAAAATTGACAGCGACAACGGTGTGAGCGGCGTAGGCGTCCGTCATATGTCTTTTGTGGTTGGCTTCACCGAATCACGAGATGCTTCATACAAACCTTTCCAAAGGTGTGACGGCTGCGGCACAGGAGAGAGACATCAATCTCGCTAACCTCGATTAACTAAAAATAAAATTTACGAGGTAACGGCAAGCTTCTTGTCACCGATCATTCTGCTGGTGTTGTCGCTGCGGAATTGCCGGTCTTCAGGACGAACGTTCCGGCTCAAGTGCAGATTTCAAATCAAACTGTTGTCGTGCACGAGAATGTAAACTGCAAAAATCCGAGCAATCAAAACGTTGCATCCAGAAAAGCTTAATCCCATAAGAACATGTCGATCAGGGAGGCCAGCACTCGCTCAAGTTGCAGATCAACAAGTGATAATAGCTTTTGGTGCAACGAGGTGGAAACCTGAAGGTCAAGCATCCTGTAACTATCTGCTTCCAAGGTTTTCGACCTTCCTGCTTGAATTAAAGATTTAAGTTATGCACTGCACTTGCCTTACATTCTCTTACTGATTATGATACGGTGCTGACAATGACAGGATATGCTCGGTGATGTCGACATACTGCAGGCAAGCTACAAATAACATCCCTGTACCAAGTGGAGTTGCAGTGTTTTCGATCGACTGGCCCAAAATATGCACGGATTCGGGAAGATCGGCAGGTCGATGAGAGTCTAGAACGATAGCCACAATGCAGCCCAGTGTGCAGTGGTTGTGTAACCTAGTTTCTCATCATTCCCTTCTTCGTATTCGTCGTAATCTGTAGTAAGGGATCTGGAGAACCAAACACTGAACCTACTGCGAAGGCGACCTTGTTTCACGTCGCTCGACGTTTCGGCCAGAAAATGTCATTTGCGAAGTCGAAAGCTGCGATGCTTCACAGGTTGTCTAGTTGTTTTCACCGCGATAGACGCGCGGAAGATGCCATGTTTTGAATCTATTACCGCAGCGCAAGTTTGCTTGACTCGCGAAGGATTTTGTGCCCGCTATGCCTTTTCAACGTATGCCTGTGCATACTGTATGTAACTCTAGTATATTAGCCTCCAGCCACATTGTGCACAGTTGCAGATGGGTTGACATGCACACACCGCCGCTCTTGTTGTTCGCTTCGCGCCAATCCACTTGCTGACCTGTTTTCCTTTGTTGTCCCTGTACTACGGAGATGCGTTCCACAAAGAGGAGCACGGCCAGGACGAAAGAACTAGCTCGGTGTATCGAGACTAGGAGTTCTTCGTCATATAATCTTTCAAGCTCCGTTAAGCCAGATCAGGCATGAACCTCCAAACCGATACGCCCCTGTAGTATCTGCTTGATCATGTTGTTCTAGCAACTGTTGGACGCCTAGAAGCTGTTCGCGAATTCATCTCAAGTATTTACGTAGCATACCAGCTTTTAGCGGTAAGTAATCCTTAGCGCAAGCAACTTTTTATGAGAAGCATCTCTGTACTGAGGTACGAGTAATGCTTGCACGCTACCAAGCCCTTCCCTTGTGATTGTTGACAGCACCCTGACGTTTCTTCATAGCATGGATACTCTTCCTTCGAAACACTTCAGACAATAATAGTATTACCCACGACTACTCTTCCAACATCAGTATTGCGACTGTCCAATTGGGCTGTTTGGAAATCCTGAAGGCTCTGACTCCACGACCACTAAGTTTGCATATTGCCATCGTCCAGACCCAAACGCTGTTGCCTCACTTGAGGAGAAATATCGGCATTCCTCCACTTGGATATCTCTAGATAGCCATAGAACGAACAACAACATCTCTCCAAATACTTCGTTCAGAGGCTGCTGCCGTACTTCCGCAAGTTAGTCTCACATACTAGTACCACTTCCCATACATCGTTCAGCCGATATCATAACACTGTTTTTGGCCGGAAACGAAAATCTTCATCACCAGATCTCTCAAGCCCTTGATCTGCACTTTTGACAAGTTGTCTCACGACACGAAGCCCATCACCACTAGAACACGCAAGAATTTACAGTTGAGTCCAGACTAAAGCGCTGTCGCTGATTGAAGTCAAGTTTTTTCTGGCGGCTCTCTCGGACGAATTGTGAATTAGTCATTAATGTTATCTCATTAACGTTACGGAGAAACTGGATCACCATCAAGATACGGCTATCGCGCGGTAGCGCCTGAGGCTCGACCGCGTGCAATATGACACCCGCTGTCGAGCCATCCGAGCCATCTTTCATAGATCGGCAAACGCTATGTATAGCAGGTTCGACACCAGGCCTTGCCACCCACGCCGGAGAAGATGATTTTGCGAAAAGACTTCGAAAATATTACCTGTCGTCGGAGAGTAATGCTGCCGAAAACCTCATTCACTTCAAGACCGAATTAGCGAAGCTGAACGGAGAAGCCTTCTGGACCAGACTCATGACCGGAATGACGGAAATATGTTCGGCTCAGTTTGCGTTTGTGTCGAAACGGATCCTGGTTGACGACCATCATACTGCTGTGGAAATGCCGAAAATTGGGGAGGAAGGCTCTTGCTTGATGGCTGTTGCGTTGTACTACAACGATGGCAAGTCGATACAAGGGATGCTCAAGGACTACAAGTATTATGCCTGGAGCGCGCCGTGTGCGTACATGAAACACGACAAGGTGTTCCTAATACCCGAGGACCTCAACACCTTCATCACCGATAATCCGAACCAATTCCCATTCGAACCAGAATCCTATCTCGGCGTGCCCCTACATGCGGACGGAAAATGCTATGCACATTTTGGAATGATGTGGACGAAGGAGGGTATGAAGCAGAAAGAAGGTCTTTCGTGGGCGTTTATTGAGATGTTCATGCATTCATTAGAGGATATGATTTCGCAAAGGTTATTAGCAGGGCAAGGCTTTGCAAAGAGCGGAGAAAAGGTGCAGAACGATGCCGCCCGAATCATACCTCAAAGTGCTGTCGCAGCTACACAGTCGCTTAAGCTTTACGCGCGGTCACTGTCGCACGAACTTAGGACGCCCATGCAAGGCGTTGTTGGCATGCTTGACTTAATGTATGCGACTGTGCAAGAGCAACTTGAAGGTCAAACTCATAGCAAAGTCCGACAGATATTTCAGACCTTAAAAAACAACATTGAGGTTGTTCAGGACAGTTCGAAACGAGCAATAGAGGCTGCCGACAACGTCGTGCAAGCTTACGACCTTAATATGCAGGTGCCAGATACGCCGTCGCACGATCTCGAGGCCCAATCGACGAATGCCACAAGCTATTTCGATATCAGACCAAACATGACGGACGGAAGTCAGATTGTGAATACGCACAAGAGAAAGAGAATTGCAGACGTTACAGTGGATAGTCACCAGAACAAAATGCGGAATGTAAGACCGTCACTCCATCATGAGATTGATGATATGTCTCCGAAAAGGAAATCACCGCCACTTTTCCCCGAAAGTTACACGCCATCCTCAATTACGCTACCGAAACCAGCAATGCTTACACCAACAGAGATGGAGAGCAGCGCGTCGACGCCAGGTCTTCGTCAAAGTAACATTAGAGAGGTATTGCCAGTCGTGATCAGCGACTCACTGCGAACGGGCGGAAGACCCGACTTCGCATCTTCTAAGCCGACGCCGCTTGGTGAGAGAATTGAAGCAAGAACACGATCGTCGAATGGGTTTACCTCGCAACAAGTGGTTATTTGGACGGTTGAGCCAGATGTGCCTTATATGATACCGGTTGATGAAAAGGATTTGTCAAAGCTCGTCGGAGCGGTATTCCTAAATGCTGTCAAGTTTACAGAGAATGGAGAGATCGACATCCGGGTGCGGTTGAGCAACAGCAAAAAATACGTGCTAATCGACGTTGCGGATACTGGAACAGGTATCCCCGAAAACTTCCAACCAGAATTGTTCAAGCCATTCTCGAAAGAGGATGATTCCTTAACAAGAACGAAAGAGGGCTTGGGCCTCGGTCTGTTGGTAGCGAAAGGCCTAGCAAGACGCATTGGAGGCGATCTAACTCTTGTGCGCACTGCCGTCGAAGGTCCCTCGAAAGGGACTGAATTTGAGATAAAGATACCGCTCGAGTTAGGAGAGAGCAGTAGCCGGTCAAGTACTCCATTCCGACAAACTGCTGAGATAGGTTCACCGAGGTCTGTACCGCTCAACTCAACACCAATCAATCCGAAGCTTCACATCACCAGTTCTCTGGTCAGGACAACCGCTTCCCCGGAGCCAACATCACCAACACCAACAATTTTAAGAACTGAGCCAAGAGCCGAAAGCCCTCGACCTAACATCCAACGACGCATATCTTCCACACCATGCATTCCAACCAATAACAAGATGATTCATGACCGCTACTTAGCCCAGAAGTACCCACTGACATTCCTCGTCGCCGAAGACAACAAAATCAATCGCAAGCTCCTCGTAAACATGCTTGGCAAATTCGGCTACAAGAACGTCTACGAAGCCTACGACGGCAAAGAAGCCGTGCGAGTCATGGACAAGCTAGTCAGAGATCGCAAAGCACAACTCCGAGGCAGAAGACGCAACTCGATCGCAGCAGTCAGTTCCCAAGCTGTGGTTGATGTCATATTGATGGACCTCTGGATGCCGGAAATGGACGGTTACCAAGCGACAGAAAAGATCTTCGAAATGTTCAACCCTGAACACACGGAAGGGGCTGACGCAAGCGACATCCCAGGCTCGTCAGCGTCCGCAGCTTACGGGATGCCGCCGACCGTGCTCGCAGTTAGTGCGGACGTGACTGACGCAGCGATCGAGAAGGCCACGAGTGTCGGCATGGCAGGCTACATGAGCAAGCCGTACAAGATGATGGACCTGCAAAAACTGATCCTGGAGTTTTGTGTGAGTAGGGACATGGCCCCGCGTTTTGGCGAATAAAAGCCTGTGGTTTTTTTAATGGCAACGAAGCAAAAGATACCAACCAACACGATGTGCTTACATTTGGGAGTTTGAGGAGTGCGACTTACGACAACGACCTTACTCTGCATCCACGGGCGTTTTTCCCCTTTAGATTACATGCATGATGATACCCAAACATTTTTACGAACATATATAGAACAATGGATCCTTGGACAGTGCTACCAACATAGGGCTGTAAAAAATAGTTAAGGAATATGATGATGAGTCAGCAGAACTGACTGATCGTGAATACATGAAATATGTTGATATTGAAAAGTGCTTCCGCAGCTTAAGAAGTTGGATGATGAGACTCATTGCGAAAGCAGTACGATGTATGCATTGTTTGCTTATGCATCTTTTTGTTTCCATTCCTCCTCCATTTTCTCACCTAGAAAATCCCAGTACCCCATCCGGATGATATCCCATTTCTCCCCCAAACTCCTCAGACACTCCTTCGCCCTCCGTCGCCCCTCCTCTGTTCCTTCCGCTGCGTATATCTCGCTCAACCACTCTACTGCGTGACTACTCCTTACCCCAATCTGCTGTCTCTCTGTTTGTTTCTCTCCCGTCTCGCTGTCCTCGCTTTCGACATCGACATACTGGTCCATCCAGAGGTCTTTCTCAGGCCCTAGAAACTCCTCACAAAAGTCTCTTGTTGTTGAGATATCCAGCGCGCTGTGGGAAAGGAGTCCACGGAGGTAGTTCCAACTGCTCCCGTTCATTGGCGCCTTTCGGATTTCTTGTTTTGTGTATTCGATCTCGGCCTCAATGAGCGGCATATCCACTAATCCCGCCTTGTGCAGCAAGCGCTCCTCATTCACGTTTTTCAGGATGACGCCATGAATGTTTGAATATGTCAACTCGTGGTGCCCGAACAAAATAAAATACCGGTGTGACCAAGCCGAGTTGTTCCGCAAATCATCAAGGATCATTGCATCAATGGCCGCGACCTCGGGATGCGATCTGTACGTGCCTGCTACTGATGACGGAGTTTCTGATGTGTAAGATGGCAGCAGGAATGACGGGAATCGCATACATAGCCACTGCCGATACGACCAGACGTGGTAGTTCTTCGTGTCCAATGACAGAATCTGCGCCAGGAATGTCTGTTCAGATGCAACGAGCTTCAATAGACGGGTCTTCGTGGCTTCAGTCAGTGGAGCGGCTGTGCTTGCCTTTTTATGTCTGTCTGACGTCGTCGTTTCTGTAGATTGAGAAGGTGTAGATGCGGTGAATGCAGTTGTGTCAGGAGTACTTGGAAGGAGGTCAACAAGCGCATGCCGATGATGCCAAATTTGATAGTTCTTTAGGTTGCGGAAAGAGACTTCATCCAGCCACTTTAGTTCTCTTTGGATGTTTTGCCAAAGTGCTTCGTCGATCTCCCCTGCCTCATCACCCGCCTCTTGCTTTTCATCAGCTTCGTCCACCTTTGCAGCCTTCGCGCCCGTCCACATGCCTCTCAATACCCTCATCCGATAAATCCAAACCGTATAGTGTGCTGGGTTCATGGATATCAAGTCCTCAGTTAATGCCAGTGCCCGCTCCGAGACCTCAGTGTCGGCCATCACGCTGCGGAGGTAGGACATGGCTTCTGAATAACGCGGGCTGTAAGCAATAGCAGCCAACGCACCTGCTTGATCCACTTGGGCGATGGGAACGACATCTTGCCAAGACGGATGAACAGAGTAATACGGTTGAGACTTGGACTTCGGTGGCTTAGCCTCTGGCGGCAGAAGTGTAGTGGTTGATGTGGATGTGGGTGGCATTGTGGGTTGAGACGAGAGGGGATGTGGCTAGATTGATCAGAGGGTGGTAAAGTCTGCGTAGAAGCTGGTTGTAACGAAGTCAGAAGTCTAGTCTGAATCTTTTCGTCCAGCTTAGGTTACAAACTAGCCAGGCGACGCTTGGACGGTCGACGTGTACTGGGAGGGCTGAGTCGCCTGGGACAGAGGAAAGATACCGTATCAGAGTGTGGGAAACAGCATTATGTGTTGCGATTGTGGAATAATGAAAATGTCATTGATCCTTGTAAAGTTAAGTCTTGTTTCCTCAGGTGTGTCTGACAGAATAGTGTCTTCGAGATGAGACGTAAATTTAGGAATGGAAAGTACAATAGTATTGTCGCATTGACGTTCAAATGCCAATCACGTGACATGATCAGACATTATGTATTCATAAATACTTGTACATGGCGTCGAATAGCCCACAAATCCATCCAGTCTGGATGACGAAGAAGCATAATGAGTTTCAAAGGCACCAGCGCCAACGCTCAAACATCGAAGGTCAAATTACCAACCCAACCCTCCCGCTTTTCTTTTTGCTTTAGGTGAGCCTCCAGAATTTCCACTCCGGCCGCTTCTCCCTCACCCCCACACCTGCTAGCTTTTCAATATCGTCCGCAGTCTTTGCGTTTAAGAACTTTTGCAAATTGATTTCTTCACCACCCTTTTCGTTCGTGCCGTTGCGCAGTACTGCTGGATATAGTATCCCGACCCCATCCCCACCAAGCGTAGTTTTGTACTCCTCAAACCCAGCTGATTCAAATTTGTCCTGCAAATTCTCAAGTGCCTCTCGGTTGACATGTGTTTTCAGAAGTGTGATGGCACAACCGCCGCCACCGGCACCTGTAAGCTTCGTCCAGCCTATGCCTGCATAATCAACCATTTCTCTGATATGCTCGAGCTTGGGATGCGAAACGCCCAGCGACACGAGCATACCATGGTTCATCTGAAACAGGTCGCCCAGATGCTCAATATTCGTATCCGACTTGGGGTTAAAATTGGGTGATGTTATCAGTTTATATGCTGACATGGTGACCTGGTCAATACTATCGAGTGTTTTCTCCGTTACATCAGGGTACTTCTTCTTCAACAGCCCCACCTTCGCAACTTCAGTCGCCGTTGATCTTGGCTGTTTTGTGTTGACCAGCAGTAGCGGTAGCTCTGGGAAGTCCTTGACCGGCGTGGCCTGCGGCGGCTTCGTATAATCAACCCTCTTGAACAGCACCGCCTTTCCACGCGTCGAAACTGTGTTATCCACACCACTGGGGTTACCATGTATGCACAGCTCGCCCACAAAGGCCCATCTATTGATTCTCTCAAGTTGCATCTCGACCTCCTCGTCTGGTTGGTCGTGATGTGGACCCGACAAGACATGAATTTGCTTCAGCAGCGCAGCACTCATGCAAACGCAAATACTCGCGCTTGACCCCAGACCCGCGCCGATCGGCAGTGTGCTCCTCAACACCCAAATCGCAGCGGCTGTACTTGGCTGCTGCAGACACAAAAACAAGTACAGAAAAGAACTGGCTGCACTCTGATGTATCTTTCTCTTCTCTGGTGGCTCACTCGGACTGACCTCCTCGATGAATGGCTGCATCGCCTGCACTAGCTTCTCGTCCAAACTAGTGACCAGATCATAATATCGCGGCTTCCTGGAGATTTTGGTGAAGACTTCCCACGGCAGATCATCAATGTCCCAGCTATGGTCCAGCCCGATGTCAGGGAACACCAGTCGTATCGTCCGATGTGATTTCGAGAGAGTGGTGACGTGTAGGTACGAACGAAGGGAAATGGCGGCGGCCATGGCGGCCTTGCCGTGCACAACAGCATGTTCGCCGAACACTATGACTTTGCCGGGCGCAGACACCATGAAGGGTGGTGCCATGGGCGTTGAGTATTTGCGCTCATGGTCATGAGGACGGACAGGGAGTGCTCGACTACCATTGATGCCATTCATCGTGCCGGTGCTTTTGCTATCGCGGCGGAGGGTCATTGGATGGAAAAAACTGTCTGCAAACGAACGCAAACAGATGAAGGCAATGGAGGGAGGTAAAACGAGAGTATGCAGTTGGTGGTAGTGGTGGGAAAGGTGCTCAGGTCAAATGATGTAGAGATGCATGAAGACATCCTGCCCTGTACCATCATCTGCTGGGAAAAATAAATTGGGGCAGGTGGGACTGCCTAAGATAAGCTAGCGCAGGAACCAGTCGGCAGTACCACAGAAAGCCGCGATGAGCCCGGAAAGGTTCCAGCCAGCCGAGTGGCATGACTTGTAAATCAGCTGCAAAGGAGAGGACCACTATTTTTGCTTGGTTTCAGCTGTGATTTGCTATTCAATGGTCTATAGACTGACGTCCCAGCTACCAAATCCACTCCTCTGGGACGCATCAGCTCGAGTGTACATATTGACGGTGCCCGCACCAGCGATGAATTCAGCTGTCCCATCGTCACTAATCGTAACCGCACCTGTGCCACCAAACAGGGATGACCAGGTTTCTCCGGCATGTTGTGTGCCTACATTCATTGTTTTGGTTTGATCACCACCTTGCGCGTTGCTCATAATGACTGCCAGCCCTTCAGGGTGGTCGCTGTCACCTTGTCGGGTCCAACCTACGACATTGGTGCTGTCGAGATAATCTGTTTGCGTACCGTAGGCAAAGTACTTTCTGGCCAGAGCCAGATCTGCGATCATTTTCGCGTAGGGTGGTGCTGTAAAGGCGCCATTGTCGTTGTACGTGCCATACATGTCGCCGTAGAAGAGGCAAGGATAGCCTGCTTCCCGAAGCAGAATAAGGGCGTATGCAAGTGGTAAGAACCAGCCTTGAACGTTTAGGCTTTCAAGAGCTTGACCAACTTGTGTATCATGGTTCATCACGTAAGTAACTGCTTGGTCGGGCCGCGTAGACAGCCAGGTATAGTCGAACACCGTAGCAAGATTCATTTGGTCTCCCGTGCTAAATTCATGAAACTTGGTTTGAAGTGGTGTATCGAAGACGCTGACGGTGTTGTTGAGGCCGTCGGCGAAGCTCTGCACAACTGCTGGATCGCCTGTGAGATACTCTGCGACGAATAGAAGATCACTCTTGCCTGTTTGTGCCTTGATGCTCGTGATCCAGTCAAGGAGGAAAGCTCGGGATATGTGTTTTGCGGCATCAAGTCTGAAACCACTTAAGCCTAATTGTTCAACAACCCAGCTGCCCCAAGCCTTGACGTCTTCTTGCACAGATGGGTTGTGGTATGCAACATCAGCTAGCGTCAAGTAGTCGTAATTGCCATTCTCCGTCGACACATCAGTAGCAAAGTCATTGTCATCCGCCTCGATCTTCCAGATGGCACTCTCCTTTGTGGTATCATCATAGTCGACACCAGTGAAGTCATCACATGTCCACGTCTTGTTGCTATATTTGCCTCCTCGTCCAGGAAAGGTGAAGTCAACCCAAGCTGAGATGGTCTGGGAACTCGAGATGCTCTCAAGCCTGTTGGTGGGATTGACTTTGTGTGCTGAGCAAGGTGTTGCTTTGTCGGCCCCGGAGCGTTGGTTGATCACCCCATCAGCAAGCAGCGTGATACCAAGAGCTGTAGCGTTGTCCGATAGAGCCACCAATTCTTCCTTCGTGCCGTATGACGTGGCTACATGTCCTTTCTGTCCGAACTCGCCAAGGTCCCACAAATCATACACATCGTAACCGGTTGAATTGTAAGCATTAGCTTTTGTGGCCGGCGGGATCCAGATCCTGTCGATACCAATGCCAGCCAGCTTCTCGAGTTGGCCGTTCAGCCTGTTCCAGTGCTGCGAATCCTTGACCACATACCACTCAAATCCTTGGATCATCAGCCCGTTTGTCGAGGCGGATTGTCGAGTAGTTATCTCGCGCTTGTGGTCATGGTGAACTTGCGCATGCTTCAATCTGTGCTCGTGTAAAGCAGCACTAGTCAAACATGGAAGAAGTGAAAACCAAGCTGTGGTTGTAAGCAGCATCTCGAAAGGAGTGTAGAGAATGAAACAGAATGGACGTAAATCAACAGTGCCAGCTGTCTCTGTGGTCGTATAGCATTCACATCAGTCGGGAAGTGCGATGCCTATGTACCTGCCTTACGTTGGCTAGGGTTGTACGAATATGCAAAACGATCCCATGCATGTTATCAATTCAATGCTACTGTAGTCGCCAAAGCCGCAGGCAAGGGATCCCGAGCAGTGGACAGGGCATGCTCGGAGCAGTCTTTCTAGAAGAATCCGGGATTGACGAAGCTTTGCCCATTTCTTCTATCCGGATTCTCCTCTACCCGCGAAGAACAAGGTACACGAGGTACTTCACCATGATTGGAGTTTCATATTGAAGATTGAGCGGAGTGCGTAGCCGCTAGCGAGCCCTGCGCGAAATTACGTTGATCCATACACCGGTGGTTAGGTATCATTTTATCTAGTTCTCGGACATTGAGATTTGTCAAGGCTATGAAGAGGTGCTCAAAATGGTGACGAAGTCAGGAGAATAGCTGTTCCCACAATTGTGATGATTATGGCTGAGGCGCAAGAGCTGAAACCAGATTGTGAAATCGGACAGCCGTCAATGTCATTTGGCTGTGCAAGCATACCCAAAGCGCAAAACAGGTGAGATCGGATGGGGCATTCAGGGACCAAGACCACTACACTTGATTCAACACGCCGCGAAACAGGCAAATACATAGCCATGAATATGTATAACATTGTTAAATCCTCTGCTCAAGTAGGCATCTCCGTAAATCTGCTCTGCCCTTTATGCGTCGGGTCTGCACTTAGCTCCACTGGCTGCTGAGTACCTGCCATGCCTGCTCCATAACTTGATCGGGTCTCGCCACCAGCATATCCAGGATCGTATGGTCTTCCTTCCTGTGGCGGCCCATAAGCACCTTGACCCTGCCCTTGCATCCATCTAGGGTCGGTCTGTTGGGAGCCCCGTGCTGCCGCCTTATTACGTCGGCTCCGTCGTCGCAAGAAGAGGATTGTGAGTACGACGAGAGCCACAGCAATTACACCGCCTACCACGCCGCCTGCGATGGCGCCGGTGTGGCTGCCTGAGCCACCTGATGAAGGCATGCTTGAGGCTGAAGCGCTTGGAGAAGAGCCGGCCGGTGAAGACGTTGGCGCCGTTAACAGACTTGTGCTTGCTCCGAAGGCTGCTGCCAGTGTTGGATTTGCAAAGGTAGGTGTCGTGTAGCTTGAGCTGTAGTAGCTCTTAACAACATTTGGACTTTCGTACTGTGCGGCATTGGGGTCATATGAGCTTGACCATTCGAAGGCCGTCATGTCGAAGATGCCAATGCCATTTGGCCAGGGATCCTGGGCTCTCCCCAGATTTTCAGAGGAAGACGGTTGACTTCCACCAATGGATATCATTTGCCTCTTTCCAATGGTCGTGCAATGGTGATTAGCGCGACGGACTGGAGTGCTACCCGAGGACTTGAACCATCGGAAAGCAGGTAAGCTGAGTACATAGACATTCAAATAGCCTGTATCAGTTGGATTGCCTTGGTCGATGTCCCCATGGTCTACAGAGCCACCATAGATGAAACTAACCAGTCAGTACACTTTCCTCAATCGAGTTGTGGCCACGACACTTACAGCTCAAACGTACCCGTCGTAGCGGCTGAGGTATAACAAAGACCGTTCCTCGGTGGCGGAATGTCCCCCGTCGTGGGCTGCTGATACCACGAGCCGGAATTGATGTCATACAGCGTGATGGTGGACATGTCGATCAGTTGGCTGCGGGATGAGACTCCCGGGGCAGTCTCACTGGCAGTTCCTCCAACGAATACTAGGTATCCCTTGGACCCGAAGGCTGATGCCCAGGCTGCCGCAGCGTTGTTCCAATAACCAGTTGACGTGGCGCCGACGGATGTCTTGTTTGTCCATTTCCCGCTGGCATCATCGAACTGCACAAAGCCTTGTTGTGAATCTGACCAGTCTGGCGTACTTCCGCCCAAGCTGAAGAAGGTTGTATTGGAGGATGTATACGCGGCACCTCCGGGAGCACGTCCGCCGCTGTCAAGGCCGTTGGCGCCCGTTGCGGTGGTACTAGTCCAGCCGCTACCACTCATCTTGCCATTATCGTCGACCGTCATGCTGTACAGGTTTTGCGAATACGTGTTGCCGCTGACATAGTATGGCCAGCCTCCATATTTGTATACTTTCTGTGCAGCCTCATCGTACCACAACATCGGCCGGCGAACGTTCTGTGAGGCATCTTGCGAGAAGGTGGTTGCCGTAACGGATGCGTTTGTCCAGGATTTAGTTAGATCAATCGCCAACGTTGAGACTGATTATGGTAAGCATGATGGCTTTGCGAACGAGGCACACTCACCATTGAAGAACACTGTGGAGGTGTTATAGTATTCTCCACCGGTGATGTAAAGGTAATTGCCCACGGGAATAGCTGTGCTCTGTCAGTGAGGTCTTGGATGGCGGCAGATGCATACATGTCTGCCAGAACCACTCAGTGATGTTGCGATCGCTGCCGTACAGTAGTGTGTTTGACGCGACCGTCAGAGACAGAAGAACAGAGAATAAGAGCGAACGACATGCCATCACAACTGCCACGGCAGAGCTCGACGAGATGAAATGTGAAAATGCGCAAGAGAACAGATGCGTACTGGCTAGGTAGCCTCGAACATGTTGCGCAGCAGAGGTCGGTAGGACCTAGGCCTCCTTCTCTTCATCATTGAGGTATTGGAGGATTTGGCTGCGTCGAATGGGAACATTGCGAAACCTGCTGGGATGTTGGACTCCATAAAATAGTGGTTGCCCTAGCATCGTGGTGCTTGACAGCCACGCGTGCAACCAATCTGGCCGCCACATGTTAGATGGACAGCTGTGGCGTGACCAAGGAGATCGTGTTTCGAGGTGACGTTGCAAAACCAATATGAAATTGAATGTCGATCCTAACCTGCTGAGGCGAAAGATGCACTTGAACCCGTCTTAGGGCTCGACATTAGATCAGGCATCAAACACGAGAATCTGTTATTTTAAGATGTTACTGGAAGCTTGCTTGTTTCACCTAACCCTCCTCTAATAGCACCATTCACCATGAGTCGATGGCGTTTCGAGACTTTTTACGGCATCTTCGCACTTGCCTAGAGAAACACCTTCATCCTCGGTATGTCACGTATTCGCTGCGGCCTCCCCAATAAGATAGGGTGAAAGCCAACGTACCGAACGTCGAATTAGCAACGTTGTAACAATGATGAACCGTGTTTGCCAGCGGTGCTTCGAAAATGTACGGTAATAGTAAGCGATAGATGTTATTTTACTCTTAACTTTGTCAGATTTGTGCCAGTAAGACTTTCGCTCACTGAGTGGTTAACCGAAAGGCAAGAGCAAGAAAGAATATGGCTGGTATCTTCGGGGCCGCAGTTCTTGCAAACAAACTTTCAACGAACCAATGCCATCACGACTTCTCTTGTCCATGTCCTCAAGGAAGGTCTCCGGCTAATGGGTGGAGATTGCGAAATGCCTCCCTCATCCGCTCGCAAAGGGCGAAATCCGATGACAAAGCCTTACAAAATTACAGGGTGGACACACCCTGCTGCACAGATAAATGACCAGATCTTCCTTTCAAGGATGCTTGGTGCCAGTAATACTTCGCCCGATAACTACGACCACTGAGCACTCGCCAAGTTTTACAGTGGTAGGCGATGCATATGTTCATGTGGTGATGATGGGAAGGTGGTGGACTGGGTTGGAACAAGATCTGACAGATGTGTATCTGGTATAAGGTGTCTGTCGGATCTACGCTGGAAGGTGTAAACTGGTAGGAGGATTCTATCTGAGGCTGTTTGGCGTACACCAGCAAGAGCACTATCCCCTAGTCGCCGACCCAGTTGCTTGTGTGGTCGAACTATCAAGATAGTCCTGGATGTTCGCTAACGATGATGACGATAAAATCTGTTTTCCTGGCACAGCATAACTACTCTAAAAACTGTACGGATCGGGTCGAGGACTTTGCAAACTCTTGAGCTTCTCCCTGCATCCCTGATAACCTACCTGTACTGCACTCAAGGTGCTTAATATCTGCCTTCACCACCTCTCATTATTCCGTAAGAGTCCTCACGCTACTAAAAATCCATCTCCTGTCCGTGTACAACATACTTGGCACAGAGCATCTAAATTCTCCCAGGCTTTCTGTAGTTTAATGAATTCTCAAAGAAGTCAAAGCCGCAAACCTCTCAGCTCCATGCCTCCACTCATGGAGATCTAGTCACCCATGCTTCTACAGTTGTCGAGTCTGTTATCAGTCAAAGTGACATTAAGCAGGGCCAGTCTCATAGACTCAGCTTTCAGTTACTATTACTACTACTACCATCATACTTCTTAGATGGCCAGACTGCAGCATCCTTTGTCCTTATCATAACTCTCTACATATATGCTTACCTCATCATCACAGAACCCGTTTCATCAGAGGTTCAGGGGTAAACGAAACTCTGGGTTTTCGACGTAGTCTATCTCTCCCAGCTGCTCTTGAGTAATACTACCACCAGTAACAATATTGGAAGCTGCTGCAGGTGTTCGTTTAACGAAGCTTATCCGTAAATAGTGATAAGAATTGCTGGTGTAACGAAAAGCTATGTGTATGGCGAAAACAGGTTCAAGATATTTCCGAGGTCATCTATCCTAAAGACAATCCGGCGCGGTCTTTAAGTGGAAGACGCATCATCTGTTAAGATGTCGAGATTAAGGGGGGGGATATCAGAGTATGTGCGATGGTTGGAGTAGTAAGTTAAAGGGCTCTTACTACCTTCGTGGATGTCAATGGTACTGGTGAGACTGCTTTGTTCTGATTATGTATTGAGCTAGCTGAGCAAATACGTTTCTCAACCATAATTAAGTGAGTCTGTACTAGATTTATTTCCGTGGGTTTTCCTGTCTATCAACATTCGTGGTGGCCTAATCATCGCGGAGAAGTGGTCTTGCAATTGGTTTGCTGTCGTGTTGTGCTCGACGGAACAGACGGGAAGGTGCAGGTGCGAAGGTGCAAGTATTGGATGTTTGCTGGAAATTAGAAAATCAGGAGTTAGCGGTTGATGTTTCGATTGATATGCATAAGCTGGGAATGTGGACATTCACTTACACATGTTCCGGCCGCACCTTGCGGGAGGCATCCCGTGCTGGTTCCCGAGAAGCATGACTGTCCAGAACCGCAATCTGCGTCAATGTTGCAAGGTGTTGTTGAACATGAGGAGTCCGATAAGCAGCCACCGCTACCTGAAGTGAGATAATAGCAGAAGCAGTTGCCTTCTACGCAACCTTGACCACCTCCTGTCCCGGCAGTAGCGTCGTATGGGTCATAACAACCACTCGGAGATGGAGTTGCAGATGTGGTGGTGGTGGTGGTGGTGGTGGTGGTGGTCGTCGTCGTTGTCGTTGTTGAAGGGGTAGTAGTGGTAGTGGTAGTGGTTGTTGAAGGGGTGGTAGTGGTAGTGGTAGTGGTTGTTGAAGGGGTGGTAGTGGTAGTGGTAGTCGTCGTTGAAGGGGCTGTGGTTGTGGTGGTAGTCGTCGTTGAAGGGCTAGTGGTTGTAGTGGTGGTGGTGAGTGTCGTTGTTGGTGTGGTGGTCGTGGCCGTTGTCGTAGAGGTTGTGGTAGTTGTAATCGTTGATGATGTTGTTGATGCCGTCGTTGTCTCTACAGTTGTTGAAGTTGTAGTAGGAGTCTCTGATGTAGTTGTTGATAATGACAGGCTGGTTGTCTAATGTGAGTTAGCAATACTACCTCTCAGATTCTTATTCTTTTGCGCAATTTTGGACTTACAGTGGTTGTAACCAGCGTAGTTGTATTTGAGTACGGATGAACTGTGGTAGTTCTCCCACTGGTATGAGTGTACATTGAATGACTTGAGTGTATGGTCGTGGTCGTGGTCTTAGAATTGTCTAAGCTGCTGCTACTGTCCTCCACGTCGCCCACGCCGTTGAGTCCTCAACTGTTACATCGTCCATGGGAGTAGAGATAGTTGCCTTGCTTGGACCAGCTTCACATGTTGTGATGGGTTGGATAGAATAAGGGCAGGTAGTCTTTGTCAATGTCTTGGTAACCACAACCGTCCATGCATCAGGATCCGCGGTAGATTGTGCTGCACTTGGCCAGTTCGTCCAGTCATAGCCATTGCGAAGCTAAGAAACACGGCCACGAGGCCTGAAAAGAGTGTTATGCGCATTGTTACGCGACCTGTAAAAGAGGGGACGGTAACAATTCGTACCAAAAGCTGACACCTCGAAAACACGAAAAGACAGCGTATCTCAGCTGTCAAACATGAAGTATGAAATAAAGATGTAGACAGGATAGGCAGACTGATGCGCAGCCATACGTCTGGTCTGCGAAGACCTTCGAACTAGAGCATGTGACCCCCCTCGATATGCCTTGTCGGTCATGGTGGCGTAGGGAGCTAGTCTACATGGTACTCCACTAACGTCCAAGCAGACACGGACGAACGATATGAAAGAGGCGGCTTTGGCGCCCGCCACTGATTCATGAGCAGTGGTTGACTATACCTCCATCGTAGTGGCTTCACAAACCAGAAATAGACCATATATGGATACTTGAAGCCCGGCTGTCGTTAGCACTAGAATGAAAGCCACCTCAAAACAGAACGTGATATCACGGCAGTAAGTTGCTGTGTCCATGCAACGCACGTTGAGCACAGGATTGAAAGAAACAGCACCTTGTACCACCTGGTGTTCTGGTGTAACTTAGCTTAAATTCTGCTAAGCCCGGATAAGCTTCATACATGGTGATCATAACCAACAGACCTCAGCCCCATCCGAGTCATAGTAACTGAAATCTTGCCTTAGTTGCCTCATCAGCTACATGTTCTCTTGAGAAACCATTGGAATTGCTTCGCCTTAACAGAGACCCAGAAGAACTGAATTGTTGCGAAATCCGAAAATTGTTGGCGGTGGAGCCGAAGTAACCTAAATTCGTAGGGCTATCAAGCCACGTACAAATCCCCTTTATACGTAGCCATTCTCAAGTAGGCAAGTCGTAGAACATCCATACCCTTAGCGAAAGCGTTAACTCGCGCACGCGACGTGTGGCGTTTATGGGTCCTTCGTTCACAAGTGGCACCACAATGTTGACCAAAACAGTGAAGAGGTGGGTTACCGGTACCTCGGTTCGGGCTATATTGAGTGCATCTGGTAAATGAGGTCTTTTGACAGCGATCAACTAGTCTGGAAGAACTATGTGATGTATGGTAGACATCCTGACAAGCGACGTAATGCAATTTAGGAGGTTCTTTGCGGAACGGGTTGATAGTACATGAATAGCCATTAGGACACGCTTCATCCACGAACATGCTTTCGCTTATTATGTTCGCGATGCTAGTTTCATCGGTTATAAATTACTGAGACCTGGCCGCGCGAGACTGGTCACAACTGAGCATGTGTACGAATGCAAATAGATTTTTCAATGAGTGTTATTATGTTATGCCAGGAGCTTGAGGGACAAACTGCGGAAGCGCTCCTTTATGATATGCGATGTTGGATATGTGATACGCCTGGCACGCCTACTTGGGGTGTACAACCAACGTCTTAGACAATTAACTGAAAATACACAGTTCTTGATTGAGTAACCATCCACTGTCCACATTCACAACAGAGCCCTCATCTCCCTCCCACCGTCCCTCCCCAGATCTCCCTTCTCATCCAGACCCAAAAATCTCACAACCTGCCCCAAATGATCAAATCCCCAGAACCCCTCACATTGACCCTTCTCATTCTCACACTCATACCACGGAATCCCAAATGCACCAACCTCGAATGCTCGATTTGTATTCGCGATCAATCCGTCCTTCACATCCTTCTCAGCCGTCCTTCGCACAGACTTCTCTGCTAACTCGTCCCCGACCACGGCCGCAAGCAAAGCTTTCAGGATTTCGGGATTTTTGATATCGAACTCGCCGGCAGAATCGCGCACTTTATCAAATGCATCCTTCCTGGTACTCTGCAGTAGAACCGGCGATTGAGGACACCACAGCGCCGCCCAGAGCACCTCCAATGCGTCCGCGAACTTCGCATTCCCTTCAGACGACGAAGCAGCATTGAGGTCTTGGTGGAGAGCGGTGAGAGCTCTCATGACATTGACGGTAGAGATCGGGAAGCCTGGAGGGGCGTCTTTGCGGAGGGGGATGTTGAACAGGTCGGCCCAGCGGTGGCGCTCTTTGTTGATCCATGTGGACTTGTTCTTGATAAAGATAGGTGCGAGGTTGCCGCACTGCTTGTGCAGACCGCCGAGGAGGATTGGCACACAGTTGATCTGAACGGGTTTGAAAGTGGGTGAGTTCTAGATGCATGTTAGCAGCATAAATGCTTGGTGCTCTGGGCTTGACGGCCATGTATTGGTAGTGAAAGGCGGCCAATTTCGTGATACGTAGTTGATGGGACGAGGCAAACTAAAGAGTTTGGTGTACGGATACATACTCTGAACATGTAATATGCCAGATACCCAAACGGGCTGATAATGTCGAAATAAAATGTAATCTTGGCCGGACTCATGTCGGCGATGTGTTTGCTATTACGGTTGCGTTCCAAAGGTACTAGATATGCTTAGATTCCTGCACGGCACAAATTCTAGTGCTCGCGTTCTTCTAGCATCTCATTAAGTCTCGAATTAAAGTATGGTACAACGATATGTTGAGTGAGGTTGACTACGCAGCTCTCTTAAGCCGAGGTTTGAGGAGGAAGTCAAAGGGCGGAGCGGGGAATGCTCGGGGCCTGCCTGAAAGAGGCAATCAGGCAATCTAGCCATTGAAGAAAATACACCGATGTCATTTCTGCAGTCTACCAACTTCACTACTGGACAACAGTGTTTGGATTGGTAATCATGGCTGCTAAGTTCTGCGCCAAAGCACTGGCCGATCCTATGCAACCGGACTTGACGCAGCCTCAAGCTCATGTTCACTCCCAGCCTCTGACCTCGCTTTCTCCTCCTCTTCTCTTTCAACTTCCAAGCTCCAATCCTCAACCACCGGTTCACTCATCAACTCCTTTCTCTTCTTCTCCAGCTCCTTCTCCTCTTGCTTTTTCTTCTTCGCTTCTGCCAACTTGCTCCCCAATATAGTAAAGCTAGACCTCTGTCCGACCGGTGCGACAGTTGGAGCTGCCATAGGCGCTGACCGTTTCGCCGCGACCTGGCTCCAACCGCCGGATACATTTCTGGATGACGGGCTTTGGCCAGCTTCACGGAGGACCTTTGGCTCGGCAGCGCCAGTTTGAACTTCGAACTCGCAAAGGATTACAGACGCGGCAAGGCCCTCCCGGGATACAGCAGCAGAGATGGTAGGTTGCAGGGTCTGTAGGAGGAGAGTCGTTTGTTCTTGGTTCGTCCACTCATTCTTGGGGAGCAGAGCGACAGCGTCGGTAGTAGAGAGGAAGATGATGTCAAAATCATCCGCTGGAGCGACAGTACGTATCACTGGTCGAAGCTCGTCCTCCGTGAGTCCGAAGCGTGGTTTCTTCAGCAAAAGCCCGTTGTACTCCGGTTCCTGAACTTCGTCTGCTCGTTTTCGTGGTGTCGTGGTGCCGTCGACAGATGTTGAGACATTCAACTGTGCTCGCTTGATTCTGGCAGCCTGTGCAAGGGTCTTCATTGGTGCTGCTACAAATTTTGGTGTCTTGAACAGGAGGATGTGGCGGTGAGGTTCCGGATCTAAGCTTTCGCCATCGAAGCCGAAATCTTCAGCTAAACTGTGGATGAACGCTCGTTGACGCGGCCGCATTGGCTTGAAACGGTATCGCTTTTCGTTTTCGTCTGCTGCAAAGACTCTGAAGATTTCTTCTTGTTCGTGACACCAAGCAACGTTCTCAACGTACATATTGAGTGTCGTCGTTGAATAGGGGATATGGTCATCAGTATGATCATCAGAGATGTTGAGCGCCACTGCGAGTCTTCGGTTGCGCTCAAGTCGAGCACATTCGTCATCGCACTTCAATGAATTCTGGCGACCTGGTGGATCTGGCACACCAGCTCGAGCGTTGCATTTAACTTCTTCCTTCTTTCGTTGGCAGTCGCATGTAATGATGATCTTGAAGGGGCAAGCCTTATCTTCCTTACATGCAGACGGTGCATGACATGGCTGCTCACACGGATGGCCACACGTCTTCTTTGGCTTACCACATTCTTGCTGGCAGTGAATTTGTGCATCCTCACATTCACCTGGTCGATGACAAGTCTTTCGGCATGCATGACTACCACATTTGAGGGTCTTGCCACAGACAAGGCCGCAGAGTACATCCGCACGCCAGCAAGGTTGGTTCTTCAATGTCTTCTTTCCACACAAGCATGACTTTTCGGTAAGAAAGGGACACTTGGGGCATTCCTCCTCGTCCATGTGACAGTTGTGCGCTGTCTGCGGATGACCGCACGCTTTCTGCCGCTGACAGGGGAAACTGCAGGGAGGAGGTCGAGTGCCGCACGGCAAAGGTGCTTGCAGGATAGTTCGACCACAGTTGCAAGTAATATCGTCAAAGATGGCTTCCTTGCAAGAGCCACATTGTCCTTTGTGACACAAATCTGTGCAGTCATGGTTACCACATTTCAGTGGTCGGCCACAAGGTCTGGTACAGATGTGTTCGGCTTCAAATTCTTCTCTTGGAGGTACCCCATTGGCCAATAAGAATGCTTTCTTGTTCCTCTTGATGGCCAGTCTCTCCGCGGCGAGTCGCTCCCCTGGACAACAGCGCTCACCACACTCGTGGCGTCCACAGTTCAGAGTAACGCGGCAGGTGCGCATACACCAAGGCACTTCGGACGCGCCACCATAGCACGTTGTCTCGAAGGTATTTCGGCCGCATCTGCAGTTTATAGGTATCCTCCGTAGACACGGTGGACATTCGCCAGTGTGACAGGTTGTGTTACACAAGTGACCACAAGGAAGCTTCTTGTTGCAGGACTTCTTGCAGCTTGGGATAGGATCCGTGCAGGATGTACGTTCATGATCCCCTAGAAGCTCGCTTAACTTCGTCTTGCCACAAGGACAATGGCTAACAACGTCTGGAGATCTTGGACAGTGTGGCTGCTCGGTGTCTTGAGGATGGCAATTCTGTTCACAAAAATGGTTCCCGCAGTCCATCGCTCTCCCACACGTCTGTCCACAATTGAATACTCCAGTCCAGTCGGAGCTCTCTTTTACGTCTGATCTCTCGTCGCATGGCATGATCCTCTCCGCTTTCCCGCAGTAGCAGCGCGCCGGCACTTCCACCGTGCAGGCACCGCAGACTCCTTCATGACAAGGACGCTGACAGGTGTGCTCACCACAAGGCATAATATCACCGCAGATTTCTCCACAGCTCCATCCTGCCTCATACTGGGTCTCTAGACATCTCCGAGTCGAAGCCTGCTTCCCACAGAAGCAACTTTGTGTCGTACCCATACTCGTACAGGGCGGACAGGGACCAGCATGACAAAGCTGATCACACGGATGAGGGCAAGTCTTCGGGAACTTTCTTTCTCTGCCGCAAGTCTGACCACACGAATGTGGTGGCAGACCTGTGATCACTTTAGGGTCCAACTCTTTCGCACACCAACAAGTGTAAGCAGATGGCAGGCTGTCCTTTGGCAGATTACAGCCAGGGCATCGCCACTGCTTACCATGGAATTCTTCTCCATCTTGCTGCGTCGGTCTAGGCACAGCCGAGCCCTCGTTCTTCGACCACTTCTTGATGCACCCAATGTGGAAGACTGTCCAACATGTGCTACATGACCAAACTTTAGACTTCCTGCTGACCTCGTTAGAGCAGATTGCACATTCGTAGATGGCATGAGCTATGTCTTCGTGGATTCGGGTAGGAAGGTCAGGCGCGGTCGATCTTGAGGTTTGTCGAGTGAGGGTGGCTTTAGGTTGAGATTCTGTAGCTCTTGACTCGTTCTGTGGTTTTGACATGCTAGGTCTTGTGCCGCCTGACGGCACTACTGATGCAGGCACAAACGTTATTGCTTCTGGCCGCAGCGAGTTCTGGTTGGTGAGTCGACCACCAAATCTCCTACCAGAGGCACCGCTAACTTGTGGCGAATTTCGTGGTTGCTGAGGATCTGACGTTGTATTGGGTTGATGCGATCCGCCCCGTCCTCCTCGACCTCCTCTTCTTCTACCTCTGTTGCCTCTCTGGGCTTCTGTAGGCTGGGCGGTCTGTGTAGTGGCGTCAGCCATGATTGTGCTTATATTTGTGGTATTGTTCGACGTGATTGGAAAAGCTACAGTTGATGTCGTTGTGCCGATATGAAATGCAAAAGAAAACAGGAGCTTCAAAAAAACAGCTCCTTGAACAGTGTAGAAAAGACAAACACCAAACAAAGAATGCGTGCTAATAGTGTGAGTCAACCAGAGAGTGTGTACAGGCGGGATGCATATTTAACGAGCAGATGCGTCACGGACGTGTACAATTTATTTTCGCCGCAGAAATGCCGCGGTGCCTGGTGCCTTCCAGAATCCCTTTCGGGATTGGCTTCCCGGACGAAAAGATGGGCGCGAACGTTTGCCCTACGAATATGAGAGCGGCAATTGTACGATGACTCCAGGCTCGAAGCTTGACTTCTTGGCTATTCTAGTCTCGTGGAAAAGTGTTCCTTCATACGACAGCTGTTCGTTCCGCAACGCCTCGTGCGCCGAGCCAAGATTCCTTCTGCATCAGTTCACCTGCGTGCCATAGCCTCGAATCTGGTCAGCGAACGCCCAGCTCTGGTTCTCCAACTTCTCGTCTTCCTTCAAGTCAACCCCATCTTTGGTAATGACAGCTATACTATACTTATCCATGCTTCGTGCGTCTCTGTAGAACAGCACCTTCATGCACTCTTTGACCGCATTAATGGCCTGCTCTTGCGTCACATCTTTGACACTGGCTTCGTCGTTCGGCATGAGTCTCCTCAGTAGTGGTTGTGCGAGATGTGCACCGAATCCAGTGGCGAGGGTAGGGCTGGAGAAAGTAGTGCCGAGCAGATCAGCACTGGCAAGAAATGGCTTGTCTTCGTCATCCAGGCCTGCTACGAGCAGCATGTTCCACAGCGGGTTGAAGTCGCTTCGTCTTCTGTACATAATCTTCGAGAGATATGTGTGGAGGTTCTTTGCATTCAAGACGTGGTCGGTGGACGATAGGTAATTCTCTCGGATGTCTAGCGACTGCAGTAAACGGTCGAGATATTGCATGTCCGATACATCTCCGCCAAAGCCTACCACCGTGTTGGGTGGGAAGGTTCGTATCCTCTTGACGTCTGTAAATCGAGCGAGTGAGCCGTATGAGGCGAGATTATCTGCGGCGATGACTACTCCATCCTTGAATTTGACTCCAAGCACGGACGTTCCTGTCACTGCTGGTGATTGTGTATGTGTTTTTGGCTGAGCGGATTGGAGGTATGAATGATCGTATGCGCCATAAACATCATCTCTGGGCTGAGAAACAGTCAATCATTATCCACCGAACACTCGCTCTTCACTTACTCTGCCCCATGCCTGCGGATAGTGATTCATTTTGTCAACGTCTTGTAGCCTGTATGAGATGATGTATCGGATATGTTTGAACGTCGACCACGTTTTGAGGGCAGCAAGTGGTAGTAGTTGTGCTTGGTGCTGGTGTAAATGCTACTGAAACTGCGCGCGACCTGCCGCGTAGCTGCAAGTGCCTGACGTCCACCCCAGTTGCGGAGCCTTGCCTGATTAATGCCTGAGGCAACAACTAATGGGGCAGCCGATCCAGGCACACGCATACAGTAGCAGCTCACAACAATGTCGTCCATACTATTTCATGTAGCTGGTCGTTACAGCTCGTCGAAGCGTGCTAACGCGTGGTCATGAAAGTGTAGTCAGAGCATAATCACACAAGTGTGGAGTATTGATAGGTTCTTGCTGTCCCTTACACTGTGAATGGCACGGACTTGTTGGTCAAGATTCGAGGTCAATCAGCACAACTTCTTACTCTACACATTCATGATTTCAACACAAGCAAAAGTGTATCTCTTCGTCCATGCAAGCATATCCGAGCTTGACAGATTCAGAATTCGCCCAAGCCTGCCAGGAGCTTGAAAGATCCTGTCAGGGTAGACTTGGTGGCAACAACTGGTCTCGAATAAGCTGGGCTGATGGGGAACTCAAAATTCGGCAACTCAGGCGCAGGATGCCGCAATCAGGATCAAAGGAAGCAAACGAAGAAGGTGAGCTGAAGGGTGACGAGATCGAAGAACTGGATGAGGTATTGTTATGGTCTGTCACTTCCACTTCCGTGAGGCTCTGACACGACTCATAGGAGACGATCGATCGACATCACGAGGACACCTCATCCTTGACGTGCATAGACTTCTCCATCGTACTCTCCCCCACGTATCAAGTTCCTGTCCTTTGGTTCAGCTTCGCTTCTGATGTTCCGTCAATAAACAGCCTAGAGGTTGTGTACGATTTGATCGTGTCGCCCTCATGTCGAGAAGGCCTTCGACACATTGGTGTTTTAGGAGGTATCAGCATTGCAGTAAGCTCGAAATTTTCTTCCTGTAAAGTGTAAGCTAATAGGCACAGAATCACCCCAAAAGCGATTTGCCTGCCTTCTTCATTCATCCATGCAGAACTCCTGAAGTGTTGGACAAGATCCGGCCGCAGCACGACATCAGTCCTATCCAATATCTGATGCTCTGGTTCGGTATTATTGGCTCGGCTGTTAGCCTGTCTGTGCCCTCTGATATTGTGGCTTCTTTGCAATGGTAGAGCTCTTCGATAATTCCAACATCAGTGCCAGGTGCCCAACTCGACGTCTGGATACACCATGAATCTCAAGGGCCTGCACCCGACCTGTCCTTCACTTGGTTTTTTTCTCATATGATGCGCAACATCAGCACAGGATATGTAGCTTCACTGACTCTAGCCAGCCCGCTCAATCGTCATCATCTTCCTCCATTGGTGCATCGTCATCCTCGTCCATAGCGACGTCATCGTCCTCCTGTTCTTCTTCCTCTTCCTCTTCTCGTGTCCGCTTAGTCCCATGAGGAGCTTCGTCGGCCGACTTGAGCCCATTCTGAGTAGGTTTCGCAGGAATGTTGGAAGGTGGGGCATTAAAGATAGACTTTTGAAGTTCGGTAGCTCCAGTGGCTGGAGCAGGCGCGACGACCGGTTCAAACGTGCCTCGAAGCTTGGGTATTATGCTCGACGTGCCTTTGGCATATGCGATCTTCATCTCCTTACCAGATACTTCAAAGCCTTGTAGGGCGCGCATAGCTTGAGTGGCTGTCTGAACATCCCGGAAGCAGATGTGAGCCTGCCCCCGCATCGTCTGACCCTTCGAACCCACTCGTTGCGTGACAATGTCGAGGACTGGGCCATACGTCGAGAAAAGCATGTACAATACTCGCCGCAGATCATCCTTGTTGATTTTGTCGTTCAAGTTCTTCACGTATAATGACTGATTGGGAGCTCCGGCGTTCTGCGGTTGAGCACTGCTGCCAGGCTTCTGCGGCAGAGGGGGAGGAGGTGGTCGAGCGGCCATGCTGAAGTCGCTCGACGGACGTTCGAAATGCTAGTGGCTCGACGGACGTTCGAAGTGTTGAGCAATTGTGCTCGCGAAACTTCCGTTACTTTCCTTGTTTACAACATTTCTGCGAAGCGGCGGCCAAACAGCGCGTGTCGCAAGACCTGACGCCGACTTTTCTCGAGCAAATGTTCCAAAATTTAGACTCGTTCTTGGCTGAGGAGACCAACCATATTGGGTTAGCTATCCACGACATCCCACTGCGGTCGTACCTGCCTTTAGCACTTTCACATCTCGCGGCGCATTTGTGTTTCTTGTATCTTTAGGTTAGTCGGTTTTCCCATAGCGATAGTAGAGAGCTCCTCCTATCGCCTGTTCTAGCTATGGCCGCTCCAGAAGTCCACCATCTGTTCCATCACCCCATTGCAGATCATTCGTTCTCTTCCGACAGGCAGACTTTGGCTGTTGCGAAAGACAACAACATCGAGCTATATAGTAAAGCGGGAAACCAATTCACTTTGAAGGATGAGCTGAAAGGACACGACAAAACTGTTACCGGCGTCGATATCGCTCCGCACAGTGGCATGATCGTAACCTGTTCACAAGGTTAGCCGGCCGAAGCCAAGGCAGGAATGTGACTGACTCGGACGAACAGATCGAAACGCTTATGTATGGGAACCGTCACCAACTGGCTGGAAGCCTACTCTCGTCCTTCTCCGAATCAACCGAGCCGCCACTTTTGTCCGATGGTCTCCATCCGAGAAGAAGTTCGCTGTAGGGTCTGGAGCACGAATCATCGCCGTCTGCTATTTCGAGGAGGAGAATGACTGGTGGGTATCAAAGCACTTGAAGAAGCCCATTCGGAGTACCATCACCACCCTTGCATGGCATCCAAACTCTGTCCTGCTGGCAGCCGGTTCGACAGATTCGCACGCCAGAGTCTTTTCAGGCTTCATCAAGGGAGTGGATGACCGACCAGAGGCCAGCGTGTGGGGTGAACGATTGCCATTCAACACTGTTTGCGGAGAATACCTGAATGACTCAGCTGGCTGGGTCCATGCTGTGTCTTTCTCTCCTTCCGGTGATGCTCTTGCTTTCGCAGCACATGACAGCAGCATCACCGTTGTTTACCCCAGCGGGCCTGAGCAGCCACCACGAGCCATGATCAACATCACCACTCAAAACCTTCCGTTTACCAGCTTGATTTGGAACGGAGAGGCAGAGATCCTTGCTGCAGGATATGATTGTGAACCATATCGTTTCCGAGGGGGAGAACAGGGATGGGAGCTGGTTGGATCAGTAGAGGGCAAGAGAGGTGCAGGCGCAGCTGTGCAGGAGGAGTCTGCAAGGAACATGTTTAGACAGATGGATCTTCGAGGAAAGGCAAAGGACGACACTCAGCTCACCACAACTCATCAGAACACCATCAACACCATTCGAATTTACTCTGGCAGTCCTGCTGCAGTCCAACAGTTCACCACCAGCGGCGTCGATGGCAGGGTTGTGATTTGGAACGCTTGACCTACCATTGCAGGTTTGGTTCATCAGAAATAGTGGTGCTATGATCGAGACTTCGGTGATGATTCTTGCGCTCGCTCAGTCATCGACGTTCCTGCTAGTGCCAGATAGCCAGCGACACGGTCAATGTTGCGCATATTGAGTCGTCAAGAGCCCGATACTGGTTACATACCACATAGACCAACTATAGACGGTTGCTAACACAACAACATTGCAAGTAATGAGAGATGAGCGATGATCACAATAGACAATGGCAAAACATTCAAGCAATTCCAAAGCTGAGATGCAGTCAATCTCCAATAAAACTCTGTTAGCACAACAAGTTGATACCTAGTATCGCCTATGGAATAACTCATCACCGACACTGCGGAGTTCTGAACCAGCTGAAGCGCTGATAGAGGGCGAACGGGCCGTTTCTATATCCGTACAGATCTCAAGACTACCTCGAGCCAGCCGCATCATAGGCCAAAGAATCATTCATAAAGCCACTTGCTGGCATCGACGCTCAGACAACCCTTACATTCCTCCTGTATTGGGGGGAAAGCGCAGTGGCATTCGTATCGGTGCTGGTCAGGCGTCTCTGACGGAATACTGCGTCGGCGGAGTCATGTATGGAACAGGAAATCAGCAGATCTTAATATTACATATTGTTACCACATTTCTCTATACTGTTATACATCGCTGCAATGCGCTTCCGTACAATACATCCATTCTTCTTACCCCTGAACTCATGCCGGAGTTTTAGTGGCTTTCTTGTTATCGCTTACGGTCCCTGTCAGCGTGCCTGCAGGCGACGGCGCCAAATGATTTGGTAGCTCACTGAAATTTGTGACGTCTGTTCTGACACTGCCTTGTTCAGTCCTCGTCCTCCCTCCAACTCTCGCCAACCCCCTCCGTATCATCTTCAATCACAATCGGCTCCTTAGCCGTTCCACCATGCAGCATCAACCAGTCACTCTGACTTTCCTGTTTGGTGGGCATTGGGATGTGTTCAAAAACCAATGTCTCGCCTGCAAACGCTTGGCTCTCATTCTCGATCTCTGTTGGCATGGGCTGGAATGGATCTGTCGGAATACTGGTATTACGGACTGCGCTTTCAACTTCTGAAATGCCTATTCTTCGCTTCATTGGTGGCGAGAGCGATGCAAAGCGCCTATTGGTACGCTCTGAGCTGGTGCCTGCCTTGCTGGTTTCGAGTTCAGGCGTGGCTTGAAGCTGATTTTCAATGAGCCCACCCTGGTCTTGCCTTTGTTGGTCATCTGCTGCTTCCAGTTCCGCATCGATGGCAGTCATCCGTACAGTGAACTGCTCTTGTAGCACTTTGAGTTTGTCAAGCAGTTCTTTACCTTCTAGTGGGCCGTTGTGAGCTTGAATGAGCGTCTCCTTCATGTGTACCGCTAGCTTCCTCTTCTTAGCAAGAGCAATTAGCTTTGCGTCGCTACGTTTCGCGTCGTTGCGTGTGTTGAGTGCTTTGGATACTTGCACAGCTGTCTCCATGATTTGCTCCGGTAGCTCGACGAGTTGTGCTAATGCAAGGCCGTAGAACTTCTGTTCCTCCCGTCCCTCTGAGACTCTATACTTCATCTTCATCCGGCTAAAGTCCGCTTCGATATCAACGCGCATATGCAGGTTGTACACGCCAACTCGCTCAGCAAGGATGCGAGACAGGTCGCGGAAGTGCGTTACAAACCAGACGTAGGCTTTGCTTTGCACCAGCGCTTCCGCGATAGCGATCGCAATAGCGAGACCATCAGTTGTAGAAGTGCCTCGACCTAACTCGTCCACGATAACAAGGCAACGTGGCTCAATGTTGCGGAGAATGCATGCTATTTCGCGCATCTCAGAGGCGAATGTCGAGATGTTGGCTTCGAGACAGTCATCTGTCGAGACTCGCGCGAAGAGCTGGTGAATGATAGGGAAGGATGCATACTCCGCAGGAACGAAGCACCCGATCTGCGCCATAATGGTTATGAGTGCGATGCTGCGAATATACATGCTTTTGCCAGACATGTTGCAGCCCGTTATGATCTGGAAGCGTTTGTAATCCTGGGTTGCGTAGACGTCATTGGGAACGTACTTTCGGCGTGTTTGCGAATGAAGTTTTTCGGCTATCGGATGGCGGCCAAGGTGTATGGCGAGGGTGCCTGGTGAAATCTCAGGTTGGCAGTAAGGGGTCGGCGTGCTGGTGACGAGATTTGCGAAGGACGTAAGGAGGTCAAGGAGGGCAATCGACTCGCTGACTTTAAAGAGTGGGTGGAGTCGCGTGCGCACTTCGGCTATCAAGGATTGGATTGAGGTATCAGACATGGCGACAATTTCATTATGGATGTCTTTTAGTTTTTGGTTGAGTTTGACAAGAGGAAGGGTTTGGCATTCAAGATACTTGACTTTGCCTCTGGTATTGTGGTAGATATTGATAAAGACTTCTGGTAGCGGTTGGGAGAGATCAAGGTCGCTGGTGCGAATTCTGATGTAGAACTGGCGGGCGATGTCATATTTGAGCTCCAATGTTATATCCTCTTGTTCTGGAAATGGTGAGAAAGGATGTAAACAGTGGGCTCGTAGAGGTGTTTTTGCCTTGCAATTCTTGAACCAACTCCTTAGCATCACCAATGAACTCATTGTACGATTGTCGTGCTACATCAAGGAAGCCATTTGTTCCAGCCTAACCAGGTCAGCATAGGCTCTTTAAGTGAAAGAAATTCGAACTCGTATGGCGAACACTCTGTGGTTGCGCAGATCTGTTGTGTTCTGCGAATACGAGACGTCTGGACTTAATGCATACTCGATGAGTTGTTGTATCTCAGCATAATTCTCAGGATCACACAGCTTAATAACGTCAGCGAAGGATGCTAAGGGAATATGTTAACGTACTTCTCGGATCTTCTGTAATTCGATACTTGACACTCCTGCCAACGCTTGCCATACAGGCTTAATGGAATCCACAAATGACTTTAGCATAAGGACATTGTTAACTGATTGTTCCATGTGCTGGAAGTCAAGCTTCTTGGGCAGCAAGACTAGCTGGCAAAGTCAGTAGATCCACAGATTAAACATGTCGAACGCACTGCAGCAAGTGCTTTGTCAGTGTCAACGAAGTCTTTCAGCACTAGAGATATGGTGAGGATAGAATGCTAACAATGGCATTTCCTGGCTCACCATCTCTCAATGCGAAGAAGAGTTCCTCCTTCGTGCTCAGCTCATTTACAGCCGCCAACCGCTGCTCAATCTTTATGCTATCTGTAGAAGGTTGTAGCACATTGTTCTTCAGCAAGCGACTACCCATCTTGGTCAAAGTCTGATTCAGAAGCCCAAAAAGGCAATCCTTCGATCTTGCATTCTGCAAATTTTGGACAAGTTCAAGGCTGGCAATGGTAGATAGTTCAATCATCATGGTGCCTTCAGAAGATTCAAATTTGATGCGGAGTGACTGACTTGCGAATGTCTGGTCCATGGCTAAGTCTAAGAACTTCAATGCCTAACGAAATTAGCATTTCCTTCGAGCTCACCTTGTTAAAACAAACAGCAGCAAAACAGCAGACAGCAAAATAACTGCCTGCTATAGAGAGCCTCAGAGCTTCAAAATCATTGGGAAATGCTAATTGCTTAACATAGTCATAGCCCGCACTTTCGGACCAGTATCTGCGATCTATTTCTGTCATGACAATTTCACTCTTCTCAACTTCAAAATTTTCATGGATGATAGAAATCAATTTCGAGTCTGCAGCGGTAGATGCAAAGATGATTTGCATAGGACTGAAGACTTTGATTTTGTGGCAAGTACGAGCAAAAGTCTGAGTATCTGCAAACTGACATAGCACAGCTTCGCATGTTGATAGATTGATGAAAGCAAGGCCAACGCTAGGTGAGATTCCTCGAGGTTCAGAGATGGCACAAATGATGTCGTTGCCTAGGTAGCCATATCCTGTTGAGGTGGCTGTAGTCCTTGGTCTTGGTCTTCCTGTGGTTGGACGTGGTGTGGTTGTAGCTGTTCTTACATTGGAACGAGACATCACGAGAAGCAACGCAATAATCTGATCGACAAGCGTAAGTCTTCTCTTTATGAAGGTAAGAATAACAGAAAAGAGAATTGGTGATGAAGAAAGATTTCTAGAGGATAGATGTGGCTCCATAGCCAAGCTAGCCTGATTAAGTGTCGCGTCTGCACTACATATCAGAAAGTGGGCGATTCAGAGGCACTGGAATGAGGATGGCAGACGCGTGTTCGACCATCTCAAGCGTCTTTTTCAATGAAATCCAGGAGGAATTTGCACATTACCAAATCAGAAGCATCGCAAGGAACTTTAAATGTGCCTCCTTTTATTACTCGCTATCTTACACCCAACCCGAATGCGTCAATTACCCCACACCACGCTTAACCCTGACAGTCCGAGAGCAGCTCTTCAAGTTCTAGGCTATCTATACTTCACAGCTAGCATAAATCCAGTAAAGCGAACGTCTGCCTTCGGCGAGCTGAAATCTTTGGCCTGACTTGCCGGAGTTGCAAATTTTGTTATCACTGGTCAATAGCCAGGCGAAACCCCACTACCGCAAAATGGCGGCAAGCAATACTACACACATGTGCAGAGCCAACGTGCGCTAGATAAAGCTGTCAGATATCGTTATGTATTCTTGACCTGAAAAGCTACTCACCAACGACTCTACCTGAGCTACCGCGCAACCGGCACCCATATCCTACAGGATGGGGACTGTCACCATTACCGCTGTGGCTGGCCTCGGTAAACCTGGTATCGACAATGAGGCACGCGATATTACAGATCTTTGGGCTGAAGCTCTTAGGGAGTACAAGGGTATTGTCGGCTTCAGTTTAAAGCCGACCTTTGTCAGTGCGGATTCAATGATAGCCAACGGTGTTGATGCAATGAATAACTTCCATCATTTTCGACACGATGAGAAGAAGATCGACAAACTACGAAGCCTCTTCATGGCAAACATCGATTTTGTCGAAAAAGGAGCTGGACAGTTGATTGCTGCTGCTACACCAGCCTTCCCGCCTGCCGCTGCAATTGGTACCGCACTCACACTTGTCCTTTCTGTAAGCACTCTCGTTGAAACGTCTGTGACTGCGCAAGCTGATTGTACCAGGCATGCAGATCTGTATCTGCAGATTATGATGTTGTGACAGCATTCTTTGAGGACATGAATAGCTTCCTCCAGCGCACAACAATCTTGGTCTCCCGGTCACCGAAATACTCTGCGTGGCAGCAATCTTTGATGAATGTCTTTACCTCCTTTCTAAAAATGTGTGGATTTGCTCACAAGTATATACAGAAAGGAAGATTCAGTATGCTTTCTGCCGAAGACTCTGAAGTTCCGATGTGCTAAACTATGTGTAGAGAAATGGGTTGTCAACCTGGTATATGGGGAAGACGCGGATCTGGCTAGCTCTCGCAAAGCTATGGACACCTCCCTTGGCAGACTGCAGTCGGCGACTGAGTTCGCCATTCTTGGTAACACAGAAGAGTTGCAAAAGATGAATAGCGAACTTCGAGAGAACCAGGAGGCTCACTTACGCTTAGCAGAAAACCAGTCAATTATGTTGCAGGCTATGCTCGCTCAGCAGAACAGCATTCAGGATGACATGAAGCGCTTGCTGTCCCTTCTGGAACAGCAGAAAAAGGGAGATAAGGTTAAGTCCAAGCCATCAAGGTCACAAAACAAGGTAACTGCAAACCGCGTTAGATCATTTCTTGCCGAAGTTCCTGGACCTGATGCCGAGGTGCGATCCATTCGAGAGTCCTTTGTTCCAGACACCAGCACATGGATCTTCGATGACCCAGCCTGGACATCATGGGAAAAATTGGATGAATCAGGGTCACCGTCTTTACTCATGATCCGAGGTCCACCAGGAATTGGCAAAAGCCATCTAGCAGTGTCTTCTTTCGATCGGTTACGGCAGTTAGCAACCGCAGACGAAGAGCGCCAGGTATGCGTGGCTCATTTTCACTGCAAGGAGAGCATAGACTTCCTCAAATTCTGCTCTAATGGCCTACTTTCGACAGTCCTACAAATATCAGAACAGAATACTGAGGTACGTCAGCGTCTGGAAGGTGAACTTGCAAAGGAAGTTGATCCCGTCGATCAACATGATTCTTGGGATATTTGGTCCAAGCTGATCGTTCCTATTTTCGACAAGGAATCGAAGTATCGGCTGTATATGGTCATGGATGGCTTGGATGAGCTCGACAGCGACGACGAAAGGATTGAGTTGCTTCGATGTGCACAAGATATCGAAAAGAACGAGCTCGGTGTCAAGATGCTATGTACAGCTCGGTCAACCATCCGGCCGGACTTCAGAGTGCAGGGATCCGTTGAGATTTGTGTAACGAAAGAGAAAATAGTTCCGGATATGAGGAGGATAGTATGGAATCGACTACAAAGTCGTGCACATGAATACCGTGGCCTGGCGAAATTCAGCAAACATGTGAAGCAGAGAATAGCGAGCAGAATGGAAGAAGTTGCTGACAGTACGTATCCCAGTCTTGCTTCTGTTGTGAATGCTAATGACTGTGAATCTTAGGCTTGCTATACGCCGAGCATATGCTTCGCTACCTCAGCCGAATAGCGAGGGATAGCTCAGTCATCAAAGAACTAGAAGATGATATGCCAAAAGATATTGTTGATCTGTTCACCACGATGCTGAGTCAGAGTCAACGTCGAACACCAATTGTTCTTTTCAGCGTCATGAAACGCTTTCTTGCTTGGGTCTCATTCTGCTTTCGGCCCTTGACTTTGGATGAGGCAAACGTGCTAGTAAATGTTGAGGGGGAAGGTACTGGTAGCCATGTTGCTCGAAGTGAGGGGATTGACATCGAAGAAGAGATTCAGACAACATATTCGCGGTTTTTACAAATTGGAGACACTACAAAAGAAGTTGACGAGGAGATATTTTCGCCGACGACAATGATGAAGGACTTCAGCATAGATGAGGTGTCAAATGCTAAGCCCCAGGTCAATGATGACCAATTAGAAATCAAATTCTGTGAGCGCTCGATGAGAGAGTTCTTCAGCGGTGCGCTGAAGGAAGAAGAAAGCCTCAGGACCCCACGTTCAGCGGCGCACAGGACTATCTTCATGGACTGTTACAGAGTGATCAAAGAGCGTGCAGCGACCGAGCGGCCGAGCAAAGTTGCAAAGAGCCAGTCACTTTATGAATATGCCATTCAGCATTGCATGCACCATTGGACCTGGATCGACCTCAAGCAACATACAACTGAAGAGAACTTCGAAGTTGTGCAAAGTTTCGCGTTTCTCATGACGGATCGAAAAGCTTTGGCTACAGGCTTAGAAGCTTTGGGTGGTGACAATCTGATTGGGGATTTGATGGATGTATATTACGAAAAATGGCGGAAACAGTTAAAGCGATGGAGCGAATGGTACAATGAAAGTGCTCTGACGTTACCTGCGATGTCCTCTACAACCATCGAGTTTTGGAGCGACGCCATCGTAAACGCTCCTCTTTCGCTGGCAAGATGTCATGTGGAGAACTGGTTCACCGCCTCTGATGCAGCATCGGCGCGCAAGTCGTACAGATTTGCGCGTGGTGCTGTCAAAATTGTAAGTTTCCAGTCCGCGAAAAATCCTTGTCCTAATAAAACAGTGCACCGGCCTTGTACATCTCCTTGACAAGGACTACGATGATGATGTCATTGATGAAGCCGGCGACGACATGGACGTGGACGATGGAGCCCAGGAGAATCACAGCAAAGAAGAGATTCTTGGAATTTTCAATGCTTTCGACATTAAGAAAACAAGCAACGCCCACTTCGCTGTCGCTGTCCTTCTTAACTTACGCGGAAACCGGGAAGATGCCATCAAAGAACTCGAGACAGCAATTGAAATGTGTCACGACCCTGTTGAGCAGTTCCGGAATTATGACTTCTTGGCCTTTATCAACGTGGAGCTCAATCAAAACGAAGATGCAATACGTTACAGCAACTTGAGCCTCGATAAAATCGATGGGATACCTGCGACTTCGGTTTGCAGGGCCTACGTTACTAGGGCTAAGGCGTTGTCCAACCTAGAAAATAACAAGGAAGCAGCGGAGTCATATCGCAGAGCTCGCCTTTATAATCCTGACCAAGTACCAAGTGGAAGGGTCTTAGTTGAGGAAATAATAGCTTACTTGGAGGATGAAGACTTTGCTAGCCTGATGGACACCCTCCAAGAATGGAAGCCAGTTGAGCGTCTTACATGGATGACTTGGGCCTACGACTGGGACGAGTGGCTTGATCCGCAATTTCTGACTATCGTTTATGTGGCTGCGTTCCGGAGTGGCAAAGTCGATCTCCTGGTTGAGGTGTTGGAAGAAGCAATTCAATCCTTGGACACGTACAACTCTGGAGCTCCTCTCAGGAACAATCTCGCTTTTGTCCACTGGCGTCTACGTGCAAACAAGGAGGCCGCGAGAGCAATCCTTAATGCGGTGCTCCATAGTTCCTCTGAAGGATACCCGTACAAATTGACCGAGCAAAGCCCCTCCGATACTGTATGCCGCGCGGTCAACATGATGACGGACATTCTGTACGACTCTTTTCAGCGGTCTACTCGTCCGCAAGAAAAAGCCACGATTCTTGAAGAAGTGAAATTGTTGCGACAGATGCCTTTGTTTCAGGCGGTCCAGATCTTCCCTTCGGATCAGGTAGCTCATTTGATTGTTCTAGCACGCATGTTGCAGAAAATCGGACCTGCCATTGAATACGAGGCTGTCATTGAAGAGGCATTTGCCTGCAGCTACAAAGGACTAGTTGATGCAATATCTACCAACGATTCTGTGGCTGCTAACCATCTAGCACGAGTCGTCCATCTGGCGGGGCTGCAGAGACATGCCGAAATCCTCAATTCGGCACAATTCTACATTTTTGATAATAGTGAGGAAGGGTCACAGGAAGCAGACACAGCTACGGAAGCAGACGACGAGGTAGATGAAAATGGTTCTGAGGCTGAAGTTGATGAAGACGCTGCCTCTGAGAATGGCACAATACCTGGGTCAGATCCCTCTCCACAGCCGGAGCCTCAATCAGCTACAGCAGGAATGAGCAGCAACATCACTAGTTTTGAAGACGACGTCTACGCTACCGATGATACGAACTCTAACAATGGCGCCGAAAAGGGTTCCAATGGTGTCACTGGGAACCTTGTCGGAACCAAGACAGTTACCACGGATGCAGCGGCTCACAGTGTTGCTGAGGCAGAAGAAGCCATCACGTACGATCTTAACCCGCTTGTCTCTTACACGTGCAAGGGACAGTGCCTGGATCGTGTCACCTGGAACTCTTGGAAATCTGATGAACCAATGTATCAATGTCTGTTCTGCACCGAGTCCCGTTTATGTCAAGAGTGTTACGACATTCGGATGAAGTGCAACGTCGGACATAGGTCGAACAATGTGCATGACTTCTGTTGCTCCAATGGTCAGTACATGAAAGGACCTGTTAAGGGCTGGCAAGGGATCAGTGATGGAATCATATACATTGATGGGGAAAAGCCGAAGCCTTTCAAACAATTTGCTGAAGAGGTTCTCCAGCAGTGGAATACAGCGTGGACAGAGTTCTGGCGAGGCTAGCGAGGTACGTGAATGCACGCACTTCCTGAGCTACTAGTAGTTGAACCGCTTTTCACTTCCCGTGCCACTTCCTGTCCCAACGTGTGTATACGAGGTATCTGTGCCGATCTGGGACATGTCCTCCCTTGCTCTCATCTCTGCAGCACCGTGATTACCATACAGCTCAGCATGTTGGGCTTGATGCGCATCCATCTCATATGGATCTCTCCTGCCGGCCAGCTCGCTCCTTTGGGGCAGAGGCGCGATCCCGTCCCTTTGATGCAGCTCTGCTGTGCGATACTCATTAGGTCCGGCAGGCTGTTTCTCCTGCTGATCAAAGGCCGTGTTTCTGTTCTTGCGACGCCGGCGCAATATGATGACCGCCACAAGAGCAATGACCGCCAAGACACCGAGGGCAACACCGACGCCTATTCCTGCCTTCGCTCCTGTGCTCAAGCCTGATGCACTGGGCGTAGCCGTTGCAGTGGCTGAAGCACTTGGGTTAGTGGAAGTGGACGAACCGCCCTGTTGAAGGAGCGAGACGTAAGCTGCTGCGTCCGTAATGGTGGATGTATATGTGAAGGTTGTCGTTTGTAACCCATTACCGCTGATCGCTGGTACCGTTGCTGTTCCAGTTGTGGTAAAAATTGTGTAAGTCGTTCGGGATGATGACGATGGAGTGCTAGCAGCGGTCGATCTTGATGCTCCAGAAGCTGATCCTGCTATACTAGACCCAGCAATGGAAGCTGATAAGCTCGAGGCTGCTGACGCAGCGCTTGAAGAATAAGCAGAGGCCAGCGAAGAAACCGAGGAAGCTACGGATGTACTGCTAGAGCTCGTTGCTGAAGACAATACTGCGCCTGTTGAAATTACCCAAGGTCAGACATCTAAGTAAGATCGATAAAGAAATCACCTACTACAGTAACTCGTCAAATAAGAAGTTACCGAGGCAACGTCTGCTGCCGACGAGCAGGATTGATTTGCACAGTCTCTAATGCCATAGCCGACATTGGGGTTATTGCACAAGCAGACGAGATCCGTTGAGCTTGAGCAGCCATAATCTTGAGCTTGGGCGAGGATGTTGCTGATACAAGTTTGCTGCAAACAGGGTCATAAATCAGCTTCCAAGTTCTGTTGCTACTTCCTCGCTGTCTATGAACAATATGAAAGGGCTTTGAAGGGAAACATACCCCGCATGCCGGGAGACTTGACAGACTCTGAGCTGTGGTAGTTTTCAAGCAGACCAGCTGAATAGCTAGTACTAGGGATGAAATCCAATGCATTGCTTCGGACTCAAGCTCTCTGAAGTCCTTTGAGGTTTCTGTTGCAATCGCTAAAAGTCGAGATAGAGATTTCAAAACATTTGCAAATCAGGCTGAGGACTCATGATGTCGGAGGGCAGTGTCGAGCGCTCGCATCTGCTAGTGTTCCAAGTCTGCAGTTGGCTGAGATGTTGCGCTATACCACAATGGTTTCTCATGTCGCTGTCCAGCCCAATACCTGAGCAAGGACAAATGGGAATGAACATGTTACCACGATATTAATCCCTCAAAGGTAGCTGCAGCGGAGATCTTGTTTGCCTAGCCTCAGTAAGGGAACGTAGCGATCGACGTGTTGCATTACAGTCGCCATCCTCTGCGCGTACAACTTTGGACAATTAGCGGCTCCACTCCGGGAGCACCACTTGATGGTCATTACATAGAAGTAATCTCATTGCAACGAGTATGATATTGTATGCGTACCAGATCTTGATTCCAACCCTTATCGCGCATTTAAGGCTGCGGTCTGGCCTTGTATAGACAAATCGTGGTGTCACAAAACGACTAAATACCTTACGTGGTGGTGATATTGCCTGCCTCTACTAATATCGATCCTCTTCCCTGATTAGAAGGCCTTGCTGATCGTGATATGCCCTTCAGCAGCCCTTCCGCAGGCATAGATACTTCTGACAGTACGTACAGTAATCGTGGGTCTTACTGATGTACGTCTTTTTACTCTCTAAGTTCGTAATATCGCCCAGAGGATTACGCTTAATATACTCGCGAGGTTAACAGGCTCCCTAGGTATAATACTTACGTATCTTAACTAGATCTAACATATAAACGTCCTCTACGATCTCAATAAGGCCCTCTATAAGTTAAGTAAGAAAGCGATCGCGATCTCGTCGATCCTTAGTAGTTTAAGCCTAATATCGCTTCCAAATAATGAAGGCATTAATATAATAGATATCGATGATGAATTCGATGAATTTTTTAATCTATTTAGCCTAGTAGGGTCGTCGTACGCTCTTATACGCTTATAAGCGATTATAGAGGTCTATATTACCCATATATTAATTATAATTAACCGTAATCCTTAGTTAACTAACTCAAGCCATTATAAAGCTAGGTAGTATCGTCCTAGTAAAGTGATTCGCTCTTATATATCGATTTATTAATACTATATTATACGGACTATAGACTATAGATATAAAGGATACGATATACTATCGTTCGTAGTCTTTTTAGATTATATAAGCTACTAAATCGTTCACGATAAGGGCCGTACATTAATCTCTCCGTAATTTAAAGCTAAATCTATACTTAATTGCGAGTAATATTAGTAGAAATTCAGGTATATTAGCCCTCGTAGTACTATAGATACTAATATTAATCGTTAACAACGCTCTAGCTAATAATATATTAACGAAGAGGTTGTCCATATAGTAGACGAACCTCTAATGCCTCTATTTAGCCGTAACTCGCTCGCAAAGCACGTATACTGTTACCTTTTAAGGTGGAAGCATAATTAGGAAGGCCTAGTTATTATTCGTACCTCTCTTTCTCTTTCGAACGCTCCTAATTGGTATATTAATCTCGATACCCTTAGGGACCCCCTCGAGGCCATTTTAACTGAACGACACTATAAAATCGTGTAGAAGACCTCCGTAGCTACAGAGAGTAAATATATAGAAGCCTTCGCCAACGGGCTTATACCTTATACGATATTTGTCCCTCTGGCGACCGTAGAACTCGATAATAGACTCGTTAACGGTTAAATAGCTTCCTGGAATTAGAATCGCCTTAAATCGACTACGTACGAGGTCTAGAGCAGTTTAAACCTTCCTAAACCAGGTAGTATATTCTCTATCCAATGTAGTATTACTATTAACTGCGAGATATCGTTCGATAGCCTTAAAACGTTGATAACCAATTATTCGTATACGTAGACCTTTAATCGACTATATATCCTACATTTAAGTCGTTATAGGCGTACTCTTAATTATCTATAGTTAACAAGCTAGTCAACGCCTTATCTCGATATCTATTATCTCCTTCTATAGTCGTTTACGATTAATATCGCGTTTTATACGGATATTAGTATAATATACGAGTTAGTTAAGGATACATTAGAAAAAGAGTAAAAACAATTATACAGGCGACTACGATACCTACATTGGATCTCGTAGCTCCCAATCTCGATAGGGCACTTCTAATCGACCTTACCAATGCGGTACAGGTCGTTATAACTGCGTACGTACGTCCTGGATTAAGATACTGCCCACAGCAGGTGTCGAGGTCGGGTCAAAATTAGCCTCGGCGAGATCGCGTTGTTCACTGAGTATTTGAAGATCGAACTGTCCACCAACACCAGGCATTTTGAATACAAGTCGTTGGTATGTACGTGTACGGGACAACAAGGCGATTCGAATGATACCATTGATACGACCATTGGGCTACGTGGTGGCTATCAAATGATGGTGGAAGAACAGGGGGTCGAACTGCTAGCGTGGGATATTTGAGTTTGGCTAATTGTCCAAAGTTGTACGCGCAGAGGATCTACTGCAACTAGCTTAAAGTATGGGCTAAGAATATTAAATGGTCTTAGCGTCATATAGTTGGTCACGTTACAATCATTTCTCTGGCAAAAATTGAAGAAATGGTACCATGCTAGTAGTTATCATGCAACGCCAGTACTACCAACAACATTTAGTACAGCAACGGTGTAAACTTCCCCAGGATTTCGGGTTCTCACTGTAATGGTCACACCTTTGAATTTTAGTTAGTCAAGTTTTCAAGTCGCCAGGTACTTGGCCACGTTTCAGTAGTATTTTACGGAGAGCTTCACACAAATTCTGCCTGCCTGGATGGCTAAAGGCCCAATAACGCTGATACTTTAAAGCATGATTAATAAATATCGAAAAGAAGATCAGTCGGCCCATGGGGTGGTAATAATTTTTCGGCCACGGTACAAACGCTAATGCACCTAAACAAAATTCATGGGCATCGTTGAGAAGGCGGAGCTGTGGATAATGAGACAAGAGGAGGCAGCACACACGTGTCAAGCAGGCGTTCGGCTGCAGCGTCATTGGGGGCTGCGATACTTGTAAGAAGAGAGATACGGCTGCGTGAGTGGCTTCAAAGCGCCACACTATCATTAAAACTGAGAGGTTGGGTGCTGATCACATCATTGTTGATATGCTAACCAGTGCGCGAGAAATACCGACGCTTCAGCATCAAGCTCGCCTATTCTGGGCTGCTATTTTACTACATTCCTTGACGGACCTAACAGGATAACGAAGACTTCACTGGATCGTGAGAAAGCTGGGAGCCATTTTGACCAAATACTGACATCTTATTCATGCACCTGATAACCTCTCCAAGGAGCAATACGAACAGTATCAGCCCATTTGCCGATGACCCAAGTTAATCTATTCGTCTTATATAGAAGTGCTTTGGAGAAGTTTCACAAGAATGTGCCAGCTTGCGCCAGGTCGCCTAGTTCAGCCTTAGTCCCTTCATGTCAACTTGGGATCACTATGACGACTCCAATTGCCAGAGCCTACAGCAGCTCGTCAGCCTGAGAAACGGAAACCGTGCATCAAGGCGATACATGACAATCACCATTCTCAGGCTTTCAAATAAGAACCAAGCGGGCGCAGAACTGCCGAAGACTTCCTCCTCTTGGCACTGGAAGTGGTTTCCTCGTGACGGGTGTTGCCTTGCCTATCATGCGGGCATTGTTCCTACGGTTGATGCCGCTGCAGCCCACTCATCGATGCTGATATCCTCCACCGTGTTGTGACCTGGCACACTCTTGACGTGAAGCTCAACCGAAAGTGCGAACATTGCGAGGAATGATGCTAGAGGCGCCTGCGAGCGCGACCACGTGGAGAAGGCTGATCACACTAATAAGTGCAATTTTCAGAACCAGGCCTGTGAACCATTATTTGACATAACAGTACCTTGAAGGCTCAACGATTTCCAAACGGGTCGGTATCATCCGAATGAGATTGCATCGTTATTGTCACCCTCTTCATTAGCAATATCCGTGACTTTACTATAAATTCGAGGTTGACCTTCTAGGATAGCAACAGCTCCTACTGGTTGCACCCCAACGATACCTACGATGGCGTTACATCATGCTGTCGCACATAGACCGGAGGGTGAAGCTGCGTTACTTGTGGCGAAGCCACGATTGCTGACTCGAAAAATTAGTTTGGCCAGACACTTCTAATGATAGCATTGCTTGGCGGACATGTGCCTATCATAACAGTGTTAGACCAGTTGTGCACATCTAAGTGCTATTGACCACAATCAAGGTGCTTTATGGACGGCATCCTACGGAGGCCACCCCTCACTGTAGACATACTGGTACAACATGGCGCAAATGTCAGTTCGGAGCGGCAGAATATCACCATCGCTCTACACGCCACGGCCTTCCATGGTAGCACAATGGTTGCGAAGTATTTGTTGGATCATGAAGCAGACTCTAATTTTAGTAATGGTAGAAATGGAATTGCCTTCTGTGCAACGGCCGCAGCCGCGTAATCTGACATAGTGAATTTCTACTCACTTAGAAAGGGTAGATCCCTCAAATCCGGCGAAAGAGGACAATATCGCAGCCTGCACTTTACCGGAGCGCAATCTAAACAGCGAGGAGTTTGTGAAGTTGAAGGCCTGCCATGAATGGTCAAGGCTACTAGCACGAGCAACAGACGGACTCTTCTTTGAGTTTGTGTCGTCTAGTGGCCATATGAGATCGAGCCTCTGCTGCGTATTGAGCAGGCCGGTCCGATTCTGCAACGATGTTCACGCTACGCTGGATATGATAATCGCTAGACCATGCTCGTCATGAGGTCAAGTTGCTCAATTTTGCAGGCTGGGGTCTAGGACGAGCGTTACAAGAACGAGTTGAGACCTATGCAATGTGATAGAAAGATACAGATTCTGGCAGTGGCAGAGTGGAAAAAAGTACAAATGCTACTCTGGTAAGCAGAGTTGGTAACAGAAGGTAGTGGTGTCTTTAAAGAACGATAATAGTGTTACGCTAAGAAAAAGCACCCTCTTGTTTGCAAAGATATCTCTTAAGCTTAGAAAGGGGCGGACATGTTGTGTTCTGTCAATAGAAGACGCTATTGAAAAATCTGCATTTCTGCACTTGCAAACCAGTCGTAATTTTGGTTTTCGAATGGACACCTGGAGACGAATTGACCGTTTCTAAATCACTCGAAGGTTAATGGTTATGAGCTTTGAGAACTTGGAAATTAGGACTGTTAATAAGAATCGAACCGTGTCTGGCGGAAAATGGGTACTGAATATTTCGATTAGCTCTTTGCCAATTCTGCAGCACTACTTTGCTTCTTTAAGTAGTTTATGCAACAATCACTGAAATTGAGTGTACGCATTTAGAGCCAGCTGCCCTCCCAGATGTGCGTACAACACATTACTTCCAGCTTTAATGTCTCCATTCTTGACCATATCCATCATACCTGCCAAGCTCTTCCCTTCATACACTGGATCTGTGATAAACCCCTCTGTCTGGGCGCCGAACCTAATTGCCGCAACTGTATTTGGGCCAGCAACACCATAGATGCCATCGTGGTAACGCTCGTCAAGTATTACATCTGTATCTTTAATGTCATCTTCAGAAAGACCAATCTTTGCAGCTGTAAATTTTGCGATTCGAAGGACTTGAGCACGGGTTTCAGCTGGTTTGGCAGATGCATCAATACCAATAACCTTCCTTGGGGGCGACTGATTCAAATTCTCAAGGAGCTTGAAGCCGGCGATCATGCCCGCAAACGTTGAACCCGTAACTGCACAGACAATAATGGTGTCGAAGAAGATGCCCATTTCCTGCTCCTGTGCCCTCACCTCGAAAGCCCACTTCGCGAAGCCAAGCCCACCAAGAGGATGATCAGATGCTCCAGCTGGGATATAGTACGGTTTGCCGCCTTTCTCCTCGATTTCGCCCTTCACCTTTGCTAATGATTCTTTATGCCCGATACCGAATTCAGCAGGTTCAATACGTACATCAGCGCCCATGAGTCGTGACAGCTGGATATTGCCGACCTTGTCGTAGCCCGGGTCATGATCATGATCAGGTACCCAATCCTCCTGTACAAGAATGCATTTCAGGCCTAGCCGGGCCGCAAGACCAGCAACCTGTCGAGTATGATTGGACTGAAAGCCACCAATAGAGATTAGAGTATCGCAGCCCTGGTCCAAGGCTTCTTGAGCAAGGTATTCAAGTTTGCGGGTCTTGTTGCCGCCATACGCGATACCACTGTTGCAGTCCTCACGTTTGGCGTAGATCTGGACTTGCCCTCCGAGTGCGGCCGTGATCCGCTCAAGATACTGAATCGGCGATGGGCCAAGAAGCAAAGAACACGCTTTTATGGCCTCAAAAGTGGGAGGAAGCGAGAGAGATGGCATTGTGATGGTGAGTGAATACTCCTAGATCCAACAAGATTTAGACTCGTCGACTTTTGACCAAGTTGAAGCGCTGCTATATATCTGATCCAGTATTCTAGATGCTCGAATCGCGCACGGATTTGCCCGTCGGCATTGGTTGAGAACGGCCGAACATCGGCGTTTGAACGTGGCACGAATATGGGACACGGTATGTGCCTCGTGACTAAGTGATGGGCTTTGTAATGTAGCACGAAGAAGGCATATGATCGTTGTTCGTGTTGTTAGGTTAACTGGTGACAATAGCCAAACACTACGCTCTAGTGAACGTGGTCTCGATGACTTGATCCTTCTTCGGACCTCGAACTTCATGCAGCATGTTCCATGATTTCAGGATGGACTCTTCTGTTTCACCATCTGGTTGATCATGGATTGCGAAGGCGTAGTTGCTGCTGTAAAAATCCTCGACACACAAATGACCACCTGAACACTCGACATGCACAACACAATTGTCACTGTCTCCGGTTTTTGAAACATTTTGGACATGGAAGGTATGGAAGAGATAGTCGATCTGTTCGGTGCCAGGTTTCACGAACCAGATGCTGATCTCAGGCTTTGCCGCCTTCTCCTCTTGAAACCGCCAGACATACTTCCGCGAGAAGGAGAACCGAGGGACATTGGTTGCGGAATTAACAGTCATCATCTCGAACTCTCCTTTTTCAGCATACAGCATCTCTTTCGAAGCATTTTGAAGCTTTCCATCACCATCAACAAAGATCGATGGCTGGCGTGACGTGAAAGTCGCAGTGCCAACGCAATTTCCTGACGGTTCGGCAGCGTTCATGCTGTGCAACCTACGGTTGAGCTGCCATGTTCCTTGTAAGCCTTGCCATACTCGGACAACGGCAGACAGATCGCGTGTCATGTCGTCAAAGGTTGTGCAGCAAACGTTCTTGGTGGATCGCAGCACGGGTACCTGCGTCGAAACTTAAATTCATCAATCGTCACGACCTTGCCACAACTCGGGGCTCAGATTTCAGCGCAGCTGCACAATGTCAATGCACTCGTCTCTGCTGTTGAGCACGTTTGCTGGGCATGCCACCGCAGCAGAGGTGAGTTGGCGATGCTGCATGTCTCACATGAGTCAAATGGGCAAGTGATGAAAACGGCATAGACTGGCTCAGTGCGGGTGGAGTGAGCAGGATCAATGATTGGGTGGCAATCAATCGGCAATAGATTGCGCTAAAAGGGATGGTTCTGGGCTTTTTTGAACTTGTCGATAAGCTGTTGGTCGTTCACCTGCGGAAAGTAATCTTCTGGAAATCAGTCTTTCGTGTCGCATCCGCAGAGTCACACGTATGTGCCATGCTCACGCGAACGCTTCTGCGACGGCAGTCCTTTCAACTTCAAACCTGAATTTGAAAATGCCAAAGCTGTTGTCGTCTTGGAAATAGCCGAGAAAGCAAGAGAACTAAATGATGGTGGATAGGGGCCCAGTCCGAGCTAAGTGGGTTGGAAAAGGCAAACGTCCAGTCAAAATGCATGGTCTGCACGCCATCCTTATCCCCACGTTGCCGAAACCTACTTTCTCTGCGTCTTCATCAAATCTTCATTGCGAGACTGTGCATGGTTCCCCCAGTCCAGAATCAACCATGCATCATGAAAAAGAAACCCCAGCGACCCTTCCCAAGCGCCAAAGGTCTTTGATCTTGGTTGCTGTCGTTTGTGACATCGCTTTGCCATGCTCCCATCTGTGTCTTTCGTTATCAAGTCATCACTATCATTGAATTGAGCTATTACATTTCCTCCTGGAGCTACCACTGGCAGAGCCGGTATTTACATCAACAACAATAAGCGCGACGCGCTTAGTTCCCTTCGTTATCGGTCATTGACTGGCCTTCTTGCCAACATGGCGCAACAGGGTATTATCATACCAACGACAGCATCGTCGGCTTTTCCAGGATGCGCGTTGAGCTGTGCACAGTTGTTGCAAGCTCAAGATATATGTATGCCTCCGAACCAACCGCAATCAAGTCAATTCGTTTACGATCAATGTTTCTGCAATTCGGTGTTACTCACAGCTTTTGCGACGACCCCTGACGCGATATGCGTCGCCGAGTGCCAGATTCAGACCGACCGCCAGGTGTTACGGTCGTGGTACAACAACTTTTGCGCCCAAGTCAGGAATGGGGTAGATCCTACGACAACCACGTCAACCGCCCCCGCCGGCACGCCGGTCGTTGCGACAAGCACAATCAGCATCTCGAGTGGCACTGTTGCAGCCACCGTAACAGCTACAAGCAGTGCTACAAACACAGGAGCATCGCATGCGGACCAGACTTGGATCGCAGGGCACTGGAAATGGGTACTCATGCTCGCCATACTCGTCATTGGTCTGGCCGGCCTCACATTCCTCGCAGTTTGGCTGAAGCGCCGCCATCGCCGTAAGCTAGAAGCTCAACGCGCCGCCGCCTCCGGATTTGGCTACGACCCTGAAAAAAGACCTGCAAACGACCCTCGCCGATCAGCCACACCCGACCTATGGGGACCTCATCAGATGATGCAAGCAACACAGGGTTATGGGTACACCGCAGAGGGTGTAGAAGAGCCAGGACCGGAGCCAGGGCCAGGCAAAAGAACAAGTCGAAAAATGAGGAAAGTCGAAAGCACAGCGCAACCGGCCAGAGATGATATTGAAATCACCGAGGTTGACCGGGGTCGCGTGGGAACAAGGCCTTCCATGAAAAGAGCGCGACCTTCTGAGCTCGAAACAAATGCAAGATTAATAGGTGCTGCCGATCGAAGAAGCAAGACCAAGCACAAGCAAAAAAATGATCACGAAGTGTATGATAAAGAGGTTGAAGCAGGCAGGTCAGAACGCCCAAAATCGAAGTCAAGATCGAGGGCTGTGGATTCGGAAAAGACTTGAACCTCGTAAGCTTTAGCACAATCCAATTTAGTACTGCAAGATTGCTGGTTAAGAATGGTTCAACGATTTCAGTCATGATATGAATGCTGTTCAGTGCTGCTTCTTGTCACCGTCCTGCAATGCAATCTGAAGTTCGCAATCAGGGAAGTATCTCCACTGGGCCAGTCAAGCGCAGGCCACTGCTCTCACTCTTGTATGAGGTCGAGCTGAGTTGACCGTTACACGATTCACCTTAGTCGCCTGCAACTTCAGATTGACTTCACCTTCAAACTACAGAGTCGCAAGATTGGATCAAGCCATCATATTTACATGGCTTTGCAGCACAAGATCCTAATTACGATATAGATCATTAGCCCGTCGCTTCCATATCGATCACAGAAACACAACAATCACGAATACTATATTCAGCGGCCCGACCAATCACTTTCCTCAGATAAATCATCCAGTTTTGGTCATTCGTTGTAAGCCACCGGATATGGCTACCATCTCGCAACGCTACGTTGGTGAGCCCGAGTTCGGCCCTGAGATCACGCCAGGGAATTCTAGTGCTACCAAACCCCGTGTTCTACTCGGCTGGAATCACACTAACGACACTTTGAATGGCTTACAAGAGGGCAAGATGTGGTGTTGGGTAACTGAGGGCGACAGTCTACAAGTATTCGATCAAAATTTCAACCGCTCTAAGATACCCGGCGTTTCCAGAGACTGTGGCGTCGCTAATTTCACCATGGTGCGGATGTTTCACCGATACTGGTAGGCCTATATACTCTTCCGATATCCCCCACAAGAGGCTTTGCTAACTCTCGTGGTTTTAAGGTGCAAGAATGGTCAAATCCCTAGAGACATGGTCTGGAAAGACAAGAGGGAGTGCCGGCACCGATACAACCAGCTTCTTCGTGATTGGCGCGTTCGGAATAATCTACCGGTTGGTGATGAGATTGAAAGTCCGGTCCGGCCTCGAACTCCAGAGCAAGATCAACCGATGGATTACTCTGCAAGAAGCAGGTCAAGACGATCAGTCAACAGCTCAAGGCAACGTACGTATTTGAGAACAACACGCCGCATGCCTGTACGATTGTCCCTTCCTGTCACCGGCACAGTCGAACGCTTAGGTGGTCATGATCTTGAGGAACCAATGTACGTCGCAGACTCCGATGCCGATGAAATGGTTGCACCAACAAGCTCAACGCGACAGAACCGATCAATGAGAAACGACAATACGATGGCGGCAATCAGAGGACACACGTACAGCACTAACAGAACCGATGACCGAGTCGCCAACGCGAACCAAGGCGATGAAGTCCACAATGGCGTCCACGATATCCTGAGTAAATACGAGCCTCCAAGAGCACGATCATTCACAAGGGTGGATATCGATCCTTTCAAGCGATCGCCCGTACCAAGATACTATCCCGGCATGCTCAAGTCCCTTTCCAGAAGAAGTACGGACAGCGATCGAAGTACCTTTCTACTTCGGGACACTTCTCCATTGGAGAGCAGCGGAGCAATAGCTGTTCCGGTCAATTTCCGAAGCGGTGCCTCCGCAGCGATACCGACAGTCGAGTTAGACACAAAAGACGATATGCAAAGCATTAAAGACGAAAAAGACGACGAGACGGACACAGGACTGTTCCCCGCCAGCATGAGGCCAGAAGTTATTCTCCTTGATGATTGAAAGACGAGTTGGCCCATAGTTTAAAGAAGAACCAGAATTTGAGGTTGATGTGCATTGTGAGCATGATGTACCCATGAACCAAGAGACAAGAGCTTCACGTGGCTTTGAGCAAGGGTTTGAACGCCGATCAAACACGTGAAGCACGTTTGCTAGGTGTAGATGAATGCAACACCTTTTTCTACGATTGAGAAGCCAGGATTATCATTGTATCAGGAGCATACACGCGCTAACCACATTAAGATCAAGACGTCCACCCTTTATGCACGAATCGTGTTAGTAGAGCTTCGAAATGAAAAAGACGAATACTTTGTAGGTTTCTACGTTCGTTCAATTGAGTTATATTAATTACAGCAAGTTCGTAACGTCATACGCTGTGTATACATACGAGTGTTGGAGTATTTCCCATTGCACTTTCTGGTGGTCACAAGGTATGTAGTACCTTCACGTGCTAGATTTCCTCATGTAGTTTGCGTATAATTATTCACTGGGGGTAGTTTGAAAAGAGAACTTTGGTTCGTGAGTAAATACTTATTGGAGAATGAGTGTACCAGCATCATACGGTTTCATTGTATTGACTTTACATCGTACTGGTCACTGATTTCTTCTATCCACGCGTCAAACCCGACCTTGCTTCGTAATGCAGTGGGATCCATCGATCGTAGACCTGCCGTATCAACGTCGAAAAAGGCGTGACCAGAGCATGTTGCTGGAGCCAGAGCAGTGGTGCTGTAGTCGGCCATGCATCGATCGCATAAATCTGTGTCAACACACTGCGTGCAAACATGAAACCCCATGTCAACTGTGATCTGATGGTTGCAGCCATTGCAGTGTATACCGCTAAAATCCGGATGCCCATCGCCTAAACATCTAACGGAAAAGCGATAGGCTGCCTGTGCATTGTTTTCGTCCTTTCCGAAAACCATAGCTCTGGCGAGAGTTCTGATGATCGCCGCGTTTCCTTTTCCGTTGTCTTTTACCAGTTGAATTAAGCGTGTAATTTTGGATCGTGCGAATGATGGGTTAGTATTTCCCGTCCTAATACTTTTACACAGAACTGTAGCGTAGCTATGAACGTCAGCTTGTGGAGGCTTGCTCAGATGTAGAATATTTTGATACGCCGAAATAGCTCGTGCATACATCCGCTCCGCTTCCTCTAGCTTGCCTTGATTAGCATACAATGTGCCGAGTTGCCTGACTGTATGGAGAGTCCAAATGTGGTCTGATCCTAGTGCTTTTTCTTGCCTGGCCAGTCCTCGTTTGTACATGTGTTCTGCCTCGTCCAGCTTGCCAGATCTAGAATATAAAAAGCCTAGGTCGTTGACCGTATCGATAGTCAAGGCATGGTCCACCCCAAGTGCTTTCTCCCTCCCGGCTAGTGCTCGCTTATGCATCTGCTCCGCTCTCTCTAGCTTACCTTGACTGCTATACAATGTGGCGAGACTGTTAACTGCAGAGAGTGTCCGAACATGGTCTGGTCCCAGTGCTCGCTTGTACATTTGCTCTGCCTCATCTATTCTACCTTGATCACGATATAGATCACCAATGTTTTTTACTGTATCTAGAGTTAAGGGATGCTCTAGCCCGAATGTTTTTTCTAGCCTAGCTAGTGCTCGTTCGTACATTCGCTCGGCTTGCTCTAGCTTACCTAGCCCAATACTCAACAAGCCAAGGTTGTTGATTGTATGGAGAGATCGAATGTGGTTCGGCCCGAGTGCTTTCTCTAACCCAACTAATGCGCGCTGATACATCTGCTCGGACGTCGAAAGTTGTAGTTGACTTGCTAAAAATGCAGCAGCCCATAGTATAATACTCAGATGATGAACAGCGGTGACATCGAGTAAAACACTCTGCCTAAAGCGATAATGCGCGCATCGTGCAGCATGCCGCGCTAGGCGAGCACAAGAAAGTTGTCCAAGGGATTCCCAGTCATTTTCTCTTGTACTGGATGCAATACAGTTTAGTGAATACCAGTAGAGTTGAGGGTCGATCGCTTTATTAAGCTCCACTAGCGTCCAGTCGTGTACACAGCTGTGTATACTGTATGATTGTGTTGCTGGATGTGCCTCCACAAGACAGTAGTCCACTAGTGTGCCCATGGCATTCTCAAAATCAATCTGTTCCGCAGCCAACTCGCGTAACCACATTGGTAAGTCGTCCGTTAGGCCAGCATGGAACAGCTCGTACCATAGCTCTTGACTATCAAAGTACGCTAAAAGTTTGAGTGCTTTCGCTGCTAGCGGATCGTGGTTTTTGAGTCGGCTATAAGACAAATTCCAGGTCGTATAGAGCGTTCGATCTCGATAGTCGTGCAGTTGAACCGGTTGTCGAGGACTTATGTCGAAGCTCTGGTCGTATGCTTCTAGGTATTGATGAAACGTCAACGTGGTCTTGCGCAGGTAGGCACCAGCGGTCACCAACGCGAGCGGGAGACCTGCAAGTCGCTTCACTAGACGAATAGCATCCGGATCTGCGTATAATGATTAATTATAATGGCATATTCCATGAAAGGCGTGGTTACACTCACCTTCCTTTACGTGACCTCTTTGGGATCGAGTCTGTAAGATTACTAAGCCCTCATCGAGGGCCGCAATAGGCTGAACACGCATGGGCTGAACACTTACGAGGTCGGGTAAACGAGTAGTTATGATAGTTGATCCATGAGCTGTGTTTGGAATGTAGTCCTTGATGCCAAACCGATCCGGGTCATCGTAGTTGTCGAATATTAAGAGCCACTGTGTGTTTCTCGTGTCGCAAAGCCAATCATGAGCTCGTGGAACTATCTGTTCATCGTCGAGCTTCTCCAACTCTGGTGCTTTAAGAAGCCGCCGCACAATGGATCGAAAGCTTTGTTTGAGGGTCGATTCTGTAGTCGCGTTCAGCCAAAACACTGATGTATAGTCGGCCTGGCAGTGCCGAGCGTAGGCAATCGCCAGCTGAGTTTTCCCAATCCCACCCATGCCACCTAGCACTAGTTTTCGTAACTCGGTAGCTGTGTAGCCTGGTTGCAGGATTTGCTTCATCTGGTCGAGCTCCCTTGCACGCCCAATGAAGTGGTGAGAATCAATAAGCGGCGCTGAGGCCAGGCATAAACCGAACGCCAGCACCTCGTTTGGCCTTTGCTTGTGACCAATATTGTAGATGTCGCCGAGATGGACAGTCGACTGATCATAGATAGAAACATTGGGGAAACTATGTCCTCGTTGGACCTTTGAAGGTTGAATATGTATAAGCGGCGGCTTCACGAGTCCTTCAGGGCCGTGGTCACCAGCGTTAGTATTATGGTGTATCCTTTCCACTGCAGTCTGTGTTTTCCTTCTTTTGCGAGGAGACTCTGAAGTGCTTTTACTGCTCGCTTTGTTCGTGACACATCCGAGAGAGGAGAGACCTTTGACAGACATCTTTAAAGTATTGACAACTGACTCGAAGTGCCGGTGATCAGTGACTGTGGCGCCTTGATCACATCATCGTGCAGACGATAGACCTATGCCCATTATAAGATAAATTGTTGACACGAAACGAATATTGGTAACCAAGTTGAGAGCGCAAAACAGCTCGAGTACGTTGGAGGTCTGGGAAGCGAGTTCATGTAACCGTGAGGCAATGAATGCAATTAGACCTATAGCGGCCGCAGCACAAGTCGCTTCGCGATAAGGAGACGGTTGTCAGCCTCACGACGAGGACAGCAACACAGCCGCTGCGGGGCACTCTGGTTTCTCCTACACTCATCCTCTGCCGCCCAACCAGCTGCGTACGCCGTTAATCCGAGGTACATGGCCACCAACAACAGCTACGCACACCACTGGCGCGAAAGTCTGATACTAGAGTGCCTTGCGAGACAGAATACTGATCTGTATGCGTCACAGTATGGAGACTGGCGCACGATGACGGGAAGTGGATATGGCGGAGTGAAGGGAGATGACAGGGTTACGCATGTGAATGGGGAATGGTGGAGAAGAGCTAACGTCCTCGGTAGGCAGTCAGCCGTTAACACTAGAGGACGCCTAATTGTACAGGTAATTGCTCACCAGCGTCTCAGAAACAGCTCCGATATCATCATTCACGTTGCATTCAGTACGCATTATCAATTACAGAAAGTCATGAGAATACTGGTATGAACCAGTTAGCCTTCTAATCCTCTACCAGCTTGCATGTTCAATGATGGGCTTTAACCAGTATGGCAGATGTGCTGGTACGATTTTGTTACAACCTTAGTGCTTAATTTCTTGTCACTGGCTGACTGCCTGTTCGTAAATGTGAACTTGAGGTGAAAATGTGTTAATATGTGCTGACGTCCTGCTTGTGGCCAGCCTGGTTATGCTAGACTTTTGGATCCATGGCAGCACTCCTATGAGCATTGGCTTTCGTGGTTGTAATATTTCTTGGCTTGTGGATTGGAAGACAGGCAATGCGAGGTTGTGGGAACAAATAGGGAGGGATTTAGTGGCAGTTCCCTAAGAACGTCGATTGGAAGCACTGTGGAACAAGTTCTGGGACTTGGGAGGTATTGTGAGCAGAACGCGTCGACTGTGCTGGCAAAATATCCGAAGCCTGCCAGTGCCGGCGTAGAAGGTAAGGAACAGACAACAGTAGGAAGGACGGTTGTGAGCAGCATCGCGAGCACTAGCTGGGTCGACTCCAATTTTCCTGTGGCCGCCGGAATGTTGCCTATCGTTGATACCAAGACAACCAAAGAGGCTGGGCGGCCTGCAAACCTGAACACGTTCATGCCGTCTGTTGCTATGGTCATTAGGTTAGTGAGGAGAAGGTGAAGGAGAGGTTTGAGGAGGAAGCAGTGGGCGAAGCTGCAGAAGACAGCAACGGAAAATCTGGAGAGTACTAGCGAACCGACGAAGCCCAGGTAGATGGAGACGAGACTGTGATTAGTGAAACATGGAGGAGGCTTCATCATGCCATGTCTGGGGGTGATAGAAAGTGAAAAAGAAAGAAAGGAAAAACACGAAACCTGCAACCAGGACGTAGGACATTCTTTAGCCCATATGTACAGGCGACAACGGGGAGCGAGGATGAATTGAGGAGAGATGCTGGGGGATGAGCAGATTATTAGCAGTGCTGATACTGAGGTGACGCCTCTAGAATAATTCATGTCCTGAGCCACAAGGTGTTAGCACCCCAGATACAGGGGTGTGTTGAGCTCGGCTACCCAAGTAGTGTTCAGACTCTTTGAATAAACCGTGCTTGAAAGTAATTTGAAAAGGACAATGAGGCAATCATGAACTACGAGCTCAAAGGGGTGGTTGGGTCTCAGATTTGTCACGCGCATTGCTGAGCCATGACACCTCACTGGAAGCATTTTTGTAAAGTGGTTCGCGACCCTTGACTGGGATGCGCGTCACCGGCGAACGCGCTTAGTTCATTCGGAAGTTATTGGTAGAACCCTAACTTCCTTGGAAAAGAGGATCCTAATACGATCGGCCTGAAATTGATTTATCGCATTTTCGTCAATGATAATCTTTCATGTTCAATGGCTTCCATACCCCATAGCAGGTGACCACGTCGACCCACCACTTCGAAGATGACCTCTCCTGAGCCGTCGGTCATACCCTCCAGTCCGGGCGATACAGTGGAAGAACGTCTCGATGATTCCCGACTCGCGCCCGCCGATGTCGACGATACGGCATCGGACATTCTCCCGCGAACAGGCACGCCCAGCTCTACCAAGGGTGCGAAACGAGTTCGGTCGGGGGCCAAAAAACCACGACCGAAGAAGGGTGTCCACGTGTGGGTGAATGAAGCTGCACAAGACGGCACTGAAGATGAAGCAACGCCGGTCAAGGTGAAGAACTCGGGCAGCGTAGAACCAGACATCAAAACGGCCGGCACTGCCGTCGGGACGAGAAGACAGGCCAACGGCACAGTCGGTTCCGTCTACTCGGGCAGCAAGATCCGGCACATCAAGAAACCGGATGGTGTACCTCTACTGCGGAAAGAAATACAATACGCCTTCCTCCATGAAGTCGTCCACGATGAGACGCTCTGCTTTACTCGCCTTGGTGGCTCGAGTCCGGATGCCTCCTTCGCCGACGTGTACATTGGGAGCATGGCTCGCAGTTCGAAAACGTCCAAGGTGCTCAAGGACCGGCTGCAGGTCGACAAGGCTGCTGCACGAAACATGGCCATGATATGCCTGCTTGTCAACGTTGGCAGAATGAACACCACGTTAAATTTCTTCCCAGAGATGCGGGCGCAGTTGCGGACATACCACCCCATTCCGGCCCTGCAAGCATATCCAACACAGAAAGACTACAAATCGCTACAAGATGCGCCTCGTCTGAAATCCATTCTCAAGGGTGCAAGTGAAGACACCGAAGAGCCGAGGACACTGGCGCAGCTGCGACAGGCACGCGTCCCGAGGACAAACCCAGTGAACTTGATATTCGTCCTTTCTCAAGCAGCGAACGAGATATCCCAGGCACACTTTCTCGACAAGATTGACTTCTTTGATCTTGCCATCCGGTCCACGATATCAAGTCACTCAAGAGCCAGAGCATTCCTCTGGTTGATGTGGTGGTATCTCGAATCCGACTTTTCGAAAGCAGCCGCCCTCCAGAATCCCTTTGGCCCAGGCGAGTACAAGGACGATCAAGATCCAGAAGATTCCGACGCCATACCCCTGCTCGTGCCCAAATTTGAACACCTTACCGAAGAAGAAGGTGATGCCGAAAACGTCGACCCCGAAGAAGAGATAGTGTTCGGAGAGAAAATGACAAAAGAGCGGGAAAGATTAAACGCCGAGTTCGCCCAAGAAGAGGCTTTGATGGAGGCTGGAGGCAACGGAAAGGCCATCGAACACAAAGGCGTCAAAAGACTCAAGCGGACCGCACGTGATGTGGGCGATGATGTCGACAGTAGTGATGTCGACTCGGTTCGCGCAAGTCCTGGTGCGTCTGCTCGAAGTCCAGCTCCCATGGATACGCCAGCACATCCTTCGACATCCGGTATGCAAGCCGATAGTCTCGAGGACGATTGGGAGCCAATGGATAATCACCCAGGACGAGGACGATACAAGCGCGTTAGAGGCAAGAACACCCCATCAAGGAGCAGGATGAGGACCAGCGAGGTTGGTGCTAGCGCCTCCGTACGAGGCGGCGCTCGCTCTCGTCTTGGTCTGAACAGTGATAGAGGCACGCCTGACACGGGCCGAGGAACACCACAGCCCTTCCCACCAGGCGTAAATCATCCGGTATTAACACAATTTCCTACCATCTCTCAGCCGCAACACACCACTATTTTTGGAAATTCTGTAGGGCCATCAACTGCCAAATCACGGGCACGGACGGGTTACCAACGTGAACTTGAGTCCCACCGCCAAAAACGTATTGATTGGCTTGTCAATAAGAAGCGCCGGGAGACCTTGAAAGCGCAGCACGAAAAACGTGTGAGAACCACGCCATACAGTTGGCTGTTATGCGCTGCGCAACGAATTAGCACCCTTGACGCAACGTACGACAGTGACGAAGATGATTCTGGACACACCGGCTTGTCCCTCCTGGGCATCCCTGATCATGGCTCAGGCCTTGGCGGGATCATACCAAGAGGCAAGTCAACATCTGCGACATTGCGCAGTGAAGCGACTGTCGATGGTGTGAAGAAGGAGAAAGATGAAAATACTACCGCGGTCGCAGATCTGACCGTTCACGCTAACAATAGTGAGGATGACTGCGGCGAGGAAGTCGAGCACTGGAAACGAATACTCCTGCGCACACAAAGGCGGCTTGAGACATGGAGTGGCGATAAGGACTATGCTGCTTATCTCGCGTATAAGAATCGTTACGACGAAAGACGTGCGCCTCCAAGACATCGACCCGCCACAGGGGACCTCAGCTCGAAACTCGTGAGGCCAAGAGGCCTTTCCGGTGACGAAAGTATTCCACCCAGTAGTGTCGTGGGAAGTACGCCTAGAAAGCACAGACACGAGAGGCGGAAGAGTCTCGACGACGAAATTACACAAGATCTTCTCGCCGAACGTAGTGCGGATGAAGGTGATGAAGAGCCTGAAGTTGAAGACGATGACGGAGATGTTACAATGGAACCTATTGCGCCAGTGCAAACACACAACCGTTCTCTATCAGGTGCCAAACGGGTGCCCGTCAAAGCTGGAGGTGGAAGTGATGTTGAAATGGATTGAATGCTTTGCTCCGGAGGTGTATTGCATAGGTGTATTGCATGACACTCTGGGCTCACTTACTAGGACTTTGGAGGAACTATTGCAGAAGTGGCGCCAGCTTGCAATGTGTTGGTTGCATCACGCCACGAATGATGGTGGAGGACCGCACTTGCTCCTGGCCACTTGGCGGGTCTGTGCAGCAATCTATTCAGAACAACTATGTATTCTTCTAATGATCTGTATAACAATGCCATATTTCCAAACAAATCCCAGCAGCGCGTCTTCAGTAGCATCACATTCTAGGTATTCCTGAATCAGGATTTCTGCCCAAGACATCAGCCTGAACCCCTATTCACATTCAGGACCAACCAGTGCTCAGCTGACGTCCTCCTACAAGAGCTGGCTAGTTCACACGACCATCGTATTCCCACCGTATCACAACCACTCGTAAAAGCAGTATTCGTGGTCTAGAAAATTACTTTAAGCTCTTCCCTTCCACCAAGATTTTTTTCGTTTGCACTATTGACCAGTCTCATTGTCCCTATCATCTCCTCCTTCTGGTCTTCTATTCTCCCATTTTCCGAGCCTTGACACGAGGTCGAAACTCCGACCATTGTCGACTCCACGTCAGCAGGGTTACTGGTTCCCTTTTCTTCAGAACGTAGTGCTGCACAAGGGCCGTACCGGGTCCGAGCGGCTTTGGACCATAGCAGCGTAGAAACTGAGATTTGCTGTTACCGAGCAAGCATGGCGGTTCACGCTTGGAGTGGTCGGTGGCATCATTTGCATAAGCGTGGTGATGTGGACCTGGGCTCTGAACACCGAGTGCCTGGCCATTGTGTTGAGTATATCGTCACACCGTATGCGAGACGTTTTGAGATACTGGAAAGCTGCAGATCATGGTCCAGCGTACTTCGAACCCCAAAAGGAGGAGTGGTCCTGCTAGACTCCCTTCGAACCATTTGGGCCTCCTAATGGCAGCCGGTTTGGTGCGATATACGCTAGAAGCCCCTTTCTTCATGTTTGTCTCACTTTACAGTGCCTCACATAATGGGTTTCACTCCCAAAAATGCATACTCAACAATTGGTAAGGCAGTGGACTCACCCTGCACGACCTTGATCTTATCTCTTAGGAGCTAGCAAAACAGTCGGCTAAACAATACAAAACTGAAATACTGTCGCGAAACCGCCGTAGTTGGCTTTAAGTAAAGCTAAAAGATACAAGTTTACTACGTACGACGGCTACTATTACTACGATCGACGACTTATTATATACAGGGAAGGATCAAATCTCGTCACAGTAATATAGAGTTCGAAATTGGCTTCTCCTACTGTAATACAACAGTACAATGATCTCCTGACTTTCGAGGATATATACTGGAAAGGTTGATTTCGACTTAGAACCTATAGAGATCAAGTATCGAATAGTATCTATTAAAGTAATGGCCGTCTATACATGTTATTGAACCCTCGTTAAAAGCTGACTGGTTGTAAAATCGAAAAGAAGCAAGTATCTATATATCCTTAATTCGTAGAAAGCTAACCGACCCAGTATGGTGTCCAATGGCGATTACGTCCTGATATACAGCCCAGGCACGACTGCGATATTCCAGAGGAAGCCAGAGGATTTTTTCTTCCTTATATTCCACCCATTCATGCCGTAATACCAGAGCATCACGGAAATGAGGCTCGGCGTCTAGGTTTAAGGAGTACGGGGCGTCGATTTTGATGAGTCCCATGTTCGTTAGTAGTTCTTTATTATCTGCTGTAAAGCTCATCTCAAAGACACCATACAGATTGTTTAGCTGCCGTATCTCTTGGCCCGTGGCTGGGTTCCATAGACTCACTGTCTTATCATCTGATGCTGAGGCTAGCAGTGAGTCGTCGTGAGAGAATGTTACCGCGTTGACCCAACCAGTGTGTCCTTCTAGTATCTGCACCTCTTGGCCCGTGGCTGGGTTCCATAGCCGCACTGTCGCATCAGATGATGCTGAGGCTAGCAGTGAGCCGTCGTGAGAGAATGCTACCGCTTTGACAAAGCCAGTGTGTCCTTCTAGTATCTGCACCTCTTGGCCCGTGGCTGGGTTCCATAGCCGCACTGTCGCATCAGATGATGCTGAGGCTAGCAGTGAGCCGTCGTGAGAGAATGCTACCGCTTTGACAAAGCCAGTGTGTCCCTCTAGCTTCTGTAATTCACGGCTCCATTTTGTAGGCGTAGCTGGACCCTGCACAATCCACGCCGGTACTTGGCCGCAGACATTTCTGACTATGCTAGCTTGGGGCGCAAAGATGACTGCGGAGGAGTAGAGCTGGAGCGGTGCTCGCTCGCCAATATATCGATTAGCTAGGATAAACCGTCGGGCATCTTCTAGGAATGCTGCTATACGACTTGACTTCGTCATCTAGAGAAAATCGACTGTCAGCAAATCGACTTACCTGGCTATTGACCGTGGAAGGCTACTTACCGCTATCCTCGATTGTAACATCGTCACCAGGCCGATCACATCCGCAAGTCGGTCCATAAAGCTCATAGCTTCCAGCCAATGAAGGAAGTGCTTTTCAAGAAAGATATGCACTTCGTCTTGGTCGTGAAGATGATACGTGCTAGCCACAATATGGAGCACCCAATGTCGGCTAGCATAGCGAATCTCTGGCAACAGGCATTTATCTATTTGTTCAGACAAGACCTCATACCGAAATTGTCCAGGATGACCCAGACGACAGATGTTCTCTCGTAAACCATTCGGGCTCGATAGTAGCTGTAGGCATTTTTGCCACAACATTGTGTGCGTAGTCGCTGTCTCCACTCCAAAAGGTGTATTTTGTAGTCCCTGGCTAGTAAGGTACTCGCCGAAGGACAGATGAAGCGGTCGAATCAAAGCATGCTCATCTTCGGGCACGTGAAGCACAGCATGGAGGGGACGAAGGCGAAGTTGTATATCTCCTGCCGGCACTTGGAGTAGAGCCGCTAATGTCCTTCTGGACAATGGTTCCGCCAGCATAATAATGGTTCCAACAATGATCCGAAACTCTTGATAGACCTTCTCTTTATGTGGTGTGTTCTTCCAAGACACGGTCATAGCCTGTAACACCGATAGGTACACCTGTCCTGTCTCGTAGAGAAGGCCAGTCGTGCTAGACTGCAGAATGATATTCAATCCCTCCTGAGGGCGATCAGCGCCGCCAATGAACCGACAAATGGTGGCGGCTACAATAAATAAGGGGACAGCCATATCAGTTAGCGTCTTTAATATCTGGGAACCAGGCCAACTACTAGCGAGAGAGTTGCCGGCTGGTTCAAGGTTGTACTCTTCCCGAATCTCGGAGAGTGCATCGGTGAGAAAGGCCTAAATGTCGTGCTGCATAACCGGTTGTGGAACCTCATGCAAGATCACATCCTGATGAAGGTCGATCGACATTTTTTTGAAGCCTAAGCGGATCACCAGCTCTGGTCGACTGGTTAGAAAGAGTCGGAGACAAGTAGAACCGGTGTGAGCTAGGCTCGACCACAGCTGAAGCACAATGCGAATGTCGCTTTCATTTTCACATTCGTCAAGAGCGTCCAGAACAACCACATATATTCGATGGGTAGGATCTGATTTCATTTGCCGGAGTGGCCCACGAATCAGCTTGTCAAACTGTTCAGCCAATGACTTACTGCAAATCTGGGGTTCAGCATTGATCGCTTGAGCCACTAATACGTCAAAGTGCTTGATCTTGGTCGCTAGCTGAGCAGCAATGGTCGGAAACAAAAGGGCGGCGGACGCTCGGTCACCTTCGCCCCGTTTAAAGAAGAAGCTGGCCCCAAGAGTCACATTGATGGCTAAACTCTGATCGACAAGCCACTGAGCGGTAGTCCAAGAGATGGTCGACTTGCCTGTCCCAGCCATGCCGTTAAGCCAGAAAATGCTCTTCCCGCCTGGACGCTGAGCCCAGTCTTGAATCAACCTCAGCAAGTCCACGCGTGTCGCGGGATGACATCCGCGGTGGACCTGACTGTAAGCGTTGAACGTAGCTCCCTCGACGACTTTCAACATAGAGACAGCTTTCGGCACTTTACTGATCTCCTCCATGAGGCGGATAAATGCTTTCTCCTTCTCTCCATAGATAAGAGGCATGGACACATCGAAGATGCCTAGGAGACAATAGGCCTGGTCCTCTTCCTTCTTGGTGGCTCGTCCTTGGATCCATCGCATCCGCTCGGTGACCGAGAAATGAGACAGTGGCGTACCGTGAAGAGCATCGAGAGGAATTCCAGTAATCTCGTGGATGTGCTGTGCGAGCTTCTTCTTGTCCCCAATATATTCTCTCTCCCAGGAGAAGAATTCCACGGTCTTCGGAGCCAGAAGCTCTTGCAGCGTCCACCCTCGTCTGAACCATCGACTAGTCTGAAAGGCCGACAGCCACGCAGGTTTAGACTCTCGATGGCAGTCACGCTTACGGGCTGATACATCAAACAAGTATACGTAACATTTCTCCGCCTGTTGGTACCACCGAAACATGGAGGTAATAGCTTCGGACAGCTCGGACAGATTGGCTTTGTTGATGCAGCACGTGTCAACCCAGAAGTATTCGATCCCATCTCTTCTCGCTCGCTCCCCACAGAACTGTATCTTTATATAACCCGTCTTGCTCTTTCCCTGTCCATTCCGCAGGTCGTCGAAGGTCACTTCCTCCCTATCATCAGAAGCCCAAGTATGGGAGAGGATAGCGTAAGGTGGGACATGATCGCTAAAATCCTCGGTGAGGCTGATCTGGGTGGGAGTGTTCCATTGCAGAAGTCGCATCGCTAGATCTACACCCGCGGGCAAAGGGGCATGTGAAGGATGTCCAACACGAAGGGACCTTCCTTCATACTCATCACATCAAAGGCTTAATCTTCCGCTGTGCCTTGGACTTGGACATCGCTACAAGGAAGCCAGACAGGACAGGCAGCCACAAGCGAACAGGTGAGGCAGTGTAGCAGGACTTCAAGAATGTTTCTTTTGTTTCTGTTCCGCAGGCGATGCGATCATTGGTGGCTGCCTTGTGTGACACGAGATCGCTGGAAATCTTGCTCAGTACAATCGTGCGTCCGGACCACAACATGAAGTCAAAAGTACTGGAGCCACTATGGGTAACATTTTAGTTCGAAGTGTCCAGTACCGTGCTTCTGCATCGTGAACTGCAGGTGATTAAACTGACTCGACTGCCAAGTCTCGATAACGCCTGTTAAGTTGCCTTGCAGTAACATTCAGGCAAGGCTATTTCGAAAACTCCAGGTTATGAGGAGTAAGCTCGTGGACCAGTGTCCTTTCCAGAGCTAAAACAGACGATGCCAAGACTGAACTGCCCTGCGCCAACGTCGAGGTCGATTTACTCTACCTTAGGACGCCCGGGTGTACTGCAGTGGTTCCTGGCCTTTTAGTAGTCTATTGACATGTCGCTTTCGGCTCGGTTCCCTGCTTATGCTATCTTTCTATGCTCTCTATTCGCCTAAGGGAAGCGTCTTCTCAGTGGTCAGTCAACGTAACACATGATTGGAATGAAAAAGTACGCAGTCAACTCGCTGAAGAGTTATTAGAATGCTGTCATTCCTGTTGTGGTAGCATCTTCGCCTTGCCAGTATGCGTACAGGGGTATCATGGAGTTCATAATCATAACCATCCTCCTGTCACCAATGCTTCAAAGTAATACACTTTCCTATTCCTGTGAGGTCTGTCGAAGTGATCAACAGCTTGCTTAAATCCGCCCTAAGCTTGGAACAAAGTGAACCTATTCAGAACGGAGCCAAACAGCCAGACTTGAATCACAATTTAAAGTTCTCAGTGTCCTCATCAAACATCACCGCAAGCTTGCTGTCTAATTCCTCGTCTAGGTCGAAAAGTGAATCTTCATGCTCATCGTCGGACGCTTTACTGTCATCCTCGCGTCTTCGGTCCCGAATCTCAAGCTCTTTCAATTTGAACCACATTTCACTCTCTACCGGAGGTTCCCCGTACAGCTCAACGAACTTTCGGGGTGAAACTTGTGGCTGGTCTGGTACTACCTCTGGCTTCACCGTGGCATTGCTCAGTACCGCTTGATTTGCATTTAAGAAATATGCTTGCTCGGCTTTGGGTATGATAGAGGGTAACTTCTTGGCTCTTGGAAACCCAATGGTGTTCCTAGAGACTGGTGGCGGTGGTATCGATCTTGAGGCATTCGCGTCTCGAGACACTGCAAACGTCGATTTTCGTTTCTGTTTGGAACTTGCTGTTTCACGGGTAGCAGCTGCTGGTAATTGTGTAACACGCGCTGCGGTAAGGTGTGAGAGCTTGGAGGCCGCAACCCGTGATCGCAAGGTATTGAGGTCTGCCTCTGTTGTTTTGTACTCGCGTTTTGGTATGATGCTTCTGACGGCTAGGCCCGGGCCTGCTGCAAGTATACGCTCAACTTCTTCATCTGGATCGGGCAGCTTGGTAGCTGGCTCCTGAAGTATCTTATCCAAGTCATCTTGAAGCGACTGCTTGTGCGTTTCCTGCTCTTTCTTCAAGCTAACGGGGAAACCATGCTCATCCTTGGGCGACTGGAAGTAGATGCCGCCCACACCACGAGTGAAGTTCTCAGGCTTCAGACAAGCATATGTGGTGTCATAGTTGAAGTCCATAGGAGGGTCAGGGAGTGGTTCAATGGGAGGAGGCGTGTAGCCAGACTCTGGTTCGGAAACATCTTCTAATTCGGGCTGACCTACTTCGGTGGTTTCTTCTGGAGCAACATATATCTTCCTCTTTGCGGAACGACGGGCGGTTGAAAGCTTCCTCACAGTCTTTTCATTCTTACTGGTCTTCTGCAACGGACCTGGAGTTTGAAAGGCTTGTGCTTTCGCATTGGTTGTCTTTGCTCCTAAGGGTGCTCGAGCCCACGGCCCCGGCGTGACGAAGGCATTTTGAATGGCCTTGCCGGTCTGCAAAGGCTTGTTTTCATCGTTTCGCGATCTAAAAGGAGTCTTGAGATTTGTGGCAGGGGTTCGAGGTTGCAGAGCTCGAATTGTCTGGTTGAGTGGTTTGCCTGCAGCTGTTGTCTGGTGCACAGTGGCAAGGTTTTCCTGGTCAAGCACAGAGAACATGATTGATGAATTGATCGATGCTCGCTAGCATGTATGGAAGCAAAATGACTGTCTAGCCAAGATGGTGGCTTACGATATTCGAATACTCAAGGCGTTGTGGTCATAGGAGAATGTAGCGCGAATGTTGATATGGTTGCCCTGTGAGACCGGACTGACCCGTCAAGGCAGCAGGGCAACAAAGGTTATTCCGGGCCTCGAGTGGACTCGGGCTTACCCAACCATGAACACGATCAGCGGGCTGTTTGAGTAAAACCCTTGTCTTAGTGCCCCGCAGCCCACCGCACTGGCTCTCATGCTTCACATGAACTGCGGTCAGGGTGACCGATAGTTTGGCAGCAAGGCTTCGACTTGCAGTATCATTTTGGGCACTTTCTCCCCTTCTTATTGCCCACCGCTTAATTATTGCTTACGACCTGCCAGCAAACAATTCTTCGCTCCTGCTTCTTTGTTCGTATATTCTTGACTCTTCCCATTGTAGAACAAAACACTCCAATAACAGCAGCCGGCCATCATGGATCGAATTAAGGAAGTAAGTACACTGCCTTCAATTGCACCTTC